>JARQOC010000003.1:634113879-634365547 GCA_033576535.1 Allobates femoralis
TACATTTCAGTCTACACCTTGGAAGAGGGAGACTGTCTGGCAGGATAATGGTTAACTCACTATTAACTTGCATGGCTAAAGGACCTGTGTGATGTAACGATCATGTGATCATAGTGGGCGGGGTAAGCAAGCAAACTTATGTCCTATGGGGCCTTAGCTCTGCCTATTGTAGTCACATGGTTATGAAATCACATCAGGTCTCCCAACATGTTCTAACATAAGGCTGAAATGCTAACTATTAACCTGCCAAACAGTCCCCGTCCTCCAAGCTGGAGACTGACTGCCTCATTACATAAGGAAATGTAAGTGTATAAATGCTTTTTTTCACCTTTCCCATTACACTTTGAGCTCAGACAGGGATGATTAGAATAGTATTATAAAGCTGCAGATATAGACAGTGATAGCTGGGGAGGCATAAACCAGCTGACAGGTTCCCTTTAAATAAAAAAATAACACATTCAAGGTTGGTAACTATAATTTACATACTTAGAGAATGATGCTGCCAGATCCTTTTTACAGAAAAATAAATGCCATAAAAAAGAAAAACTGTGGTAGAATTGTGTTATTTTTTTTAGCAATTTTATTGCACTTGGAAATTGTTCCCCATTTTTACACTACATTACATGGTAAAATGAATAGTGTTATTCAAACCACTCATCCCACAAAAATCAAGCCCTCGTACAGCTGTCGACAGAAAAACAAAAACATTTCCAGAAGAGGAGGAAAAAACAAAATGGCAAAAACAGAAAGTCACCTGTTGGGAAAATGGTTAAGGCAATTACTGTGTTTCCCTGAAACTAAGACATCCCCTAAAAAAAAAAAATGTAGCATTAATTTTGCTGAATTACTAAATATAAGGCCTACCCCAAAAGTAAGACCTAGCAAAGTTTTTGTTTGTAAGCATGCCTGCTGAACAAAACACCAAAACATGCAGCTGTGGTTCTTTTAAGCCCTCTGCTGTTGTCCAGGTGACTGCTGATTTATGTATTCCTTGCGGCACTCAGGCAAGCTCGTGGCTCAGCGCCATACATAGAAGCCACTGGCCACTCAGAGGCCAGCAACCACTGGCCAAACAGAGGAAAGCAGCCACTGGTCAATCAGAGGTCAGCAGCTAACGGCGCATGACATGCGAGCCTCTGATTGGCCGGCAGTTTACATCTACGGTAGCTGAGCCAGACAGCTCAGAGCGTGGCATGGAATACATCAGGGGCGGACCTACCGTGGTGCCCTGCTTCCCTTGGCTGATCCCGCCCCTCCTCTGCTGCCCCGGCCCCCAGACCTGCAGTGTGCAGCTCGGAGCCGCTTCACCTATAACTGCCAGCCGGCCACCCCCCCAGTGTTCCCCCCCCGCTCCTCAACTGCTGCACCAGGGCCCGCCAGGCGTTCAAAAGGATGATGGAGATGATGGGGGTTGCAAGAGGATATTGGGGGCTGCAAAGAATGATGGTGATATTGGGGGCTGCAAAAGGATGATGGGAAAGATGGGGACTGCAAGAGGATATTGGGGGAAAAGACATCCCATGAAAATAAGACTAAGCGCATCTTTAGGAGCAAAAATTTATATAAGGCATTCTTATTTTTGGGGATACAGAGTAGTACTATTTTGAGCTATGTACATTTTCATATATCTTTATTTTGCATCTTTACTTGTTATATATGTTTTTTTTTTAAGATTGCCAAAGCATGCACAGAATGTCCAAATCGTGTCTTTCATTCATTTGCAAACAATTTCTATGAAACTGAAAAAAAAAAAGAATCTTTGTATTGAATTCATGCGTTCTCTTTGTTAACTATGAATTTCCATTTAAAAAAGCATTTATAACCTTCATGCATTACAGCAAAACCATTGGGAAATCATAATAGTAATGGAATGGCTGTTATAAAATGCTCCTAAGGTTCATTGTTCAATGAGTGCTAAAATTCAGAAAGAATGGAAAATTAAATGGATGTAAAAACTACAGAAAAACACAAACATAAAATAAAATTGCCGTATGTACATACAGTCTTACAATAGCAATTAAATTAAACAGATGGGAAGATTCTCAGCCAGCAGATGGCACTATTAAAATGATATTAATCATGTTATAGAGATGCAGCACTGAACAAACACCACAATTATAAATTACAGTGGTTAACCACATGGAACCTAAGAGATTTGTATCTGATGACTGAAAAAGTAAGCGGCAATGAAGTGGCAGAAAGGAAAATAAAAAACAGGTTTCTATCTATCTATCTATCTATCTATCTATCTATCTATCTATCCATCTAATCACAAAGAAAATAGACGTTTAGTTAACCCAGTTGATATGACAACGTTTCGCTTACAGACACCCTTCTTCAAGCAGTGCTAATGAACAATTGAAAGATAAGGTACCGTATATACTCGTGTATAAGCCGACCCGTGTATAAGCCGACCCCCCTACTTTTGCCCCCAAAACCTGGGAAAACCTATTGACTCGTGTATAAGCCGAGGGTGGACCCCAGCACAGGTATACAGCCCCCAGCAGTGTGGTATACAGCAGCCCCAGAGGTATATACAGCAGCCCCAGTGGTAGTATACAGAAGCAGCCCCAGTGGTATATACAGCAGCAGCCCCAGTAGTTAGTATACAGCAGCCCCAGAGGTATATACAGCAGACCCAGTGGTAGTATACAGCAGCCCCGAGGTGTATACAGCAGCCCCAGTGGTAGTATACAGCAGCCCCAGTGGTATATACAGCCCCAGTGGTAGTATACAGCAGCCCCAGAGGTATTTACAGCCCCAGTGGTAGTATACAGCAGCCCCAGAGGTATATACAGCCCCAGTGGTAGTATACAGCAGCCCCAGGGGTATATACAGCCCCAGTGGTAGTATACAGCAGCCCCAGAGGTATATACAGCCCCAGTGGTATATACAGCCCCAGTGGTAGTATACAGCAGCCCCCAGGGGGTACATAGCAGCCCCCAAATGCTGGCACTCGCCCCCTTGTAAGGGCCCCCCCCCTGCTGCTTATCTTACCATCCCGGTCTTCTGCTCAGCGCCGCTCCTTGGTGCTCCGTTCTTCATGCTCCCGTCCTGCTACATCCGGGATCTCCGGCCGTCGCAGGCATATGACGTCATCGCGCGACGGCCGGAGATCCCGGATGTAGCAGGACGGGAGCATGAAGAATGGAGCACGAGGAGCGGCGCTGTGCAGAAGACCGGGATGGTAAGATACGCAGCTGGGGGGGGCCCTTACAAGGGGGGAGAGTGCCAGCATTTGGGGGCATATATGCACTGCTTCCCCCTGCCGCTGATTGACAGGGGAAAGCAGTGCATATATAATGAGCGGCCCCGACTACCGTATTGACCCGTGTATAAGCCGAGGGGGAGACTTTTCAGCCAAATTTTGGGCTGAAAAACTCGGCTTATACACGAGTATATACGGTATATATAGCACTGGTAAATAGTTCACAATAACAAGGTAATTTACATAAATATCATAACAATCAATAATACAATACATAATATACATTAACAGTGGTGACATACATGTGGAATCAGATGTGGACAACCCTATTAATAAATGAAGTCACTGTAGTAATATTCACTCACTTAATATTTCTTAAAAGGCGCACCACCACTTAATAAATTAGGAATCTTACAAGCCCCAGGCGCCTTCAGCACAAATGCACATTCACAAACATGTATACACACACAGAACATACACAATATATATTTGTGTGTATATATGTATATGTATTTTATAGAATATATATTCTATTTCATGCGCCTATTAATGAATCGTTTGAATATTAGTCCAGTGGCTTCATTTATTAGGATTGGCATACACAACGCGTTTTAAAGAATCAGGACCATTGCTTTTTTCTCGGCAGCACATTGCCCGTTGTAAACAGGAGATGTGTTTCCAATAAATTGTATGGGGACACAACGATCTATTAGTAATTGTTCTAACCCTATTGTTCTTAGTCAGCCTGAGTGAGGTTAAACAAGCGCCAGATGACATTGCAATAGTTGATGGTGCTCGTTTAAAGGTCTGAAATTGGCTCCTGTAAATGCAACTTAAATATTTGTGTGCAATGTGCAATATGTTAGCCATTGGGGCCCCACATTGCCCAGGGCCCCGATTTGCCTAAAACTGGCCCTGGCACCATGGCTTGGCCAATAGTTTATATACACTTTCTTACTTGCTTGTTTTCCCTCTATCTCTACCCTCATCTCTTCTTTGATTTATAGCTCTGGCTTCATAAAGTCAGAGAATTGATATAGATAGAACACAAGCAGGTGGGAAGCTGTATATAAATGAATAGCTCCAACATTATGCAATGAGTTAATTTACTTGGTTTGAACAGTCATCTTGTGCTGAAAGGGTCCCTTTAACATTCTAATTAGTAGATTGTATGAATGTCACCGCAAACCTCTCAGTGGGACCTTAACTTTTTATAGCGTTAAAGGTGCAGCTCCACGTATCAACGACCATCGCAGATATTTGACTCAAGTGTACTTATTTAGTAGGAGACTGCCAGAGGAGGTTGCTCCTATTTTGTTCTCAGATAACACAGGTCAACAAAAAAAATTTTTTTTTCTGGTGTCCAAAATATTTTAATGAATTTGGGGTATTTTTGGGGTGCTGATTCTGAATATGCTATCAGTTTTGCCAGATTGGCTCAAGTTTTTGAGATTTTTGGTATCTTATTTATAGCACTTGTTGGTAAATGCGACGCATCATCTCATTAATTTCTTTGGATTAGTACTTGAACTGAGCAGTTCTCAATATAGTTTTGTGTTAATTAGTGTTCTAAAAGTTTGTTCATAGCTTGATTTTTGCACTAACTTTATGTTGTTGTCTGTTTTCCAGTGAAAAGCATGAACTCATCAAGAAGAAGTTGTCTTAACGATCCAGACTCATTCTGTTACATTTGTGGTGAATATACACTGACAAAACATAGAAGAAACATAACAGACTTCGTTAAAAAAGTGTATTTTGCCTATTTTGGGGTTATGCTTGGGGACCAAGACAAGTTTTGGGCACCACACATAGTGTGCAAAGCATGTATCGAATTATTACGAAAATGGAGCAAAGGACAAAGAACAAGCTTCAAATTTGGTGTTCCAATGGTGTGGAGAGAGCAAAAAAATCATCATGATGACTGTTATTTCTGTGCAGTGCAAGTACAAGGATTCAATAAGCATAAGAAACGAAAATGGGAGTATCCTAACATGGAATCTGCAAGAAGGCCTGTCCCTCATTGTGAAGATGTGCCTGTACCTGTGTTTACCATGTTACCTGACCTTCCCCCACCTGATGATGATGATGATGAAATGCAGGGTATGGAGCTAAGCATTAGTTCTGGAAGTGAACTAGAATATGAAGGAAGTTTCAGAACACCTACGCAATTTACCCAAGGAGAGCTCAACGATCTAATAAGAGACCTCAACCTCTCAAAAAGTGCATCCGAACTTTTAGCTTCAAGGCTAAGTGAAAAAAATTGTCTGACGCCTGGAACTAAAATGACATCTTACAGGACCAGAGAAGAAGCACTTCTTCCATTTTTCTGTGAAGATGACCTACTTGTATATTGTAAGGATATTCCTGGCCTGATGCTGCAAATGGGTTTACAAGTATATCGTCCTGTAGACTGGAGGCTTTTCATAGATAGTTCAAAAAGGAGTTTGAAATGTGTTTTGTTGAACAATGGCAATCAGTGTGCATCTCTTCCAGTAGCTCACTCAACTAAACTTGCAGAACAATACCAAAATGTCAAAATGGTCTTGGAGAAACTGTGCTACCATGAACATTCGTGGCTGATATGTGTTGATTTAAAAATGGTCAACTTTTTACTTGGACAGCAAAGTGGATACACAAAGTATCCTTGCTTCATCTGCATGTGGGATAGTAGAGCAAAACATCAGCACTGGGAGAAACTGAATTGGCCTCCAAGGGACACCTTGACAGTAGGAGCATCAAACATAGTGAACGAACCTTTGGTGGACAGGGAAAAAATCATTCTACCACCACTTCACATAAAGTTAGGATTAATGAAGCAGTTCGTCAAGGCATTAGACAAAGATGGTAATTGCTTCATGTACATCTGCAGATCTTTCCCTGGTCTTAGTAGCGAAAAACTGAAGGCAGGAATCTTTGATGGTCCTCAAATTCGGAAACTCATTAAAGATTCAAATTTTCCTAAGGAAATGAATGACATTGAAGCTGCTGCATGGTGTAGTTTTGTGTTGGTAGTGAAGAACTTCTTGGGAAATCAAAAGGCAGACAATTATGAAGAACTGGTACAAAACATGCCATTGAGATTTAGAAATCTGGGTGTACACATGAGCATTAAATTGCATTATCTTCACAGTCACTTGGACAGATTTCCAGAAAACCTTGGAGATTTTAGCGAAGAACAAGGGGAGAGACTTCATCAGGATTATATGGTGATGGAGGAAAGGTACCAAGGCAGATGGGACAGACATATGATGGCTGATTACTGCTGGAATCTACAGCGTGACTGCCCCAATAGCTCACATAGAAGAAAATCATATAAAAAGCGCTTTTCCAGCGATTAAATGTCTATCTTTCATGTCTTGTTCATTTTTGAAGATTACTTTCTTAAACTAGTTAAAATAAACTAAAATCAACATTTACTTTGTTAAATTTATTGTATTCATGACAATATCAATAAAGTTAATGCGCGTGTAGCAAAAAACGTCTTTTTTTTTACACATTTTACGAAAAATCTCAAAAACTTGAGCCAATCTGGCAAAACTGATGACATATTCAGAATCAGCACCCCAAAGTTACCCTAAATTCAATGAAATATCTTTGGCACCAAAAATGCTGTTGACCAGTGTAATAGTTTGAGGACATGTGGAAGGTGAGTTTTTCAGTCCCTTTCACTTGTGCTGTTGTTGTGTAGTGGCCATTGCAGTTGTGGTGGTGGTGTTCTTGTGGAATGGAGTAGCCTGGAGCTCCCTGTTGGTGTGCTGTTGCTGGGGTGGTGAATGGCGCGTGGTGATGGACCTTTTAGTTTTAGGTAGGTAATTAGGGATTTGTTGTGTTAGTTTTTGCTTGAGATGGATCACACTCAGTGGGTATTTTCAGGCACTTTATTGCAGGAGGCGTTTGCTGCCATTACACAAGTCACCGCATTCATCCTCAACAACTGAACCAAGTTGCAACATCCTGTAGTACACACATACAAGTAGTGAGATCCCTAGGGGCCATATAACATATTGCTACATCTTTTTTCTTTTAACTGGAGGAACAATGAAAAATAATAACACACAAGGGGTTAACATGACCAAGTTAGAGATAATTATAGTAAAGTTAGATATAATTCTTAAGGTGCACAGGCATTCTGATTATTCTGCCAACTCTGGTAACATTAGAAGTGTCACTATCTGCATCTTGTAGTTCTTGGGATTCTAGTAATATACCTTCTGATATTGCCTATCTCTTGCCAGAATCCTCACATTGATGGTCAGCAGTCACTGTTGGTACTTGGTTTGTATTTGCTGCCTCGTCTTAGGTGTCAGTATAATGTTCAAAAGGCCATAAATCATTTAGTTGTTTAGGTTTCCTCCGGTATCTCCGATTTCTCCTTAAGGTACCGTCACACGCGGCAATATTGCTTGCAATTTCACTGGCAATTTGCTGGTTGCAGTGAAATCATGGACACATTGTTCTATTTGTACACAGCAACAAAATAGAATAATGTGTCCATGATTTCACTGCAACCAGCAAATTGCCTGTGAAATTGCAAGCAATATTGCCGCGTGTGACGTCTTCGTCTTTCCTCTGTTACAATTTTGTGACACTGAGGTCCTAGTTTCTAGGCAACCTTTGCCTTTAGCCAGTGTTTGTCGTATTTGCTGCTTGGCTGCAGACGTATGTTGTCATTCCACTAGAGATCAAGCAGACCTTTGCAGACTTATTATAATAGAAATCTTGCCTATCTTGATTCTCCTTTAGTTTAGTTTTGATGTTTACCACCAACTTTGGCTTTAATAGATGACCAGCGGTTGGTAAGGCTAGGGTCACACTTGGAGGGACGTTTTTGGCATGCCAGCGTTAATGCTAGGCGTTTTTTTCTGTTGCCATTTTGTAGCAAAATTAACACTAGCGTTAACGCATGCGTTTCCCATAGGAGCCCATGTTAAATAAATGCATGCATTTTTGCAAAAGCACTCAAAAAGGGTAGGGTCACATTGGCGTTTTTTGTTTAAAATCCTGATCCGGTTTTGAGCTTTAAAAAAGCTCAAAACCGGACCAGGAAAGGCTCCTGATGGAAGCCTATGCAAAACACACCGGATGGCTTCACAAGCCATCCGGTGGCCGGATCCGGCACTGCTGCCTGCGTTTAAAATCATGCAGGCAGCAGTTTTCGCAGCGTTTACCGGGCCGCACTGCGGTCACCGGATGGCTCAGGATGTGTAATCCCTGAGCCATCCGGTAACTGCCGAGGTTGCGGTTCCCGGCTATTGGCGGGATCCGCAACCTTAATAAAGAGTAAAATTGTTGATCTAAATGACTTTTTAAGGTCTGTAGGGGGGCTTAGACCCCCCTACAGACCGGCCGCCCACTTCTATAGTGTACTTCAGCTATATCTCACGGGGCACGGGCTCCCCGGAGCAAAGTGCCCCCCCCCGTATCACTATACAGGGGTGCCTACACCCCTCTATTACAATGATGCTTTAATGATGTCCAAAAATGCAGTACAAAAAGGATTTTAGCAATCGCAATGTAAGTTGATACTTACATGCTGTTGTAGGCAGAGTCCCGAGAAAACCATGGGCGGGGCTGTGTGCAGCGGTTAGCCACGCCCCTTTAACTACGTGCCCGCCCTCACAACACTGGATTACGGCCAGAGGGGGCGGCCATCAAGAAGGAGTGGGCGGAGGCTGCTGCACACAGCCCCGCCCATGGTTTTCTCGGGACTCTGCCTACAACAGCATGTAAGTATCAACTTACATTGCGATTGCTAAAATCCTTTTTGTACTGCATTTTTGGACATCATTAAAGCATCATTGTAATAGAGGGGTGTAGGCACCCCTGTATAGTGATACGGGGGGGGGCACTTTGCTCCGGGGAGCCCGTGCCCCGTGAGATATAGCTGAAGTACACTATAGAAGTGGGCGGCCGGTCTGTAGGGGGTCTAAGCCCCCCTACAGACCTTAAAAAGTCATTTAGATCAACAATTTTACTCTTTATTAAGGTTGCGGATCCCGCCAATAGCCGGGAACCGCAACCTCGGCAGTTACCGGATGGCTCAGGGATTACACATCCTGAGCCATCCGGTAACCGCAGTCCGGTATTCTGCACACATTTTTGTAACAAATGTGTGTGCCCGGCATTGCGTTCACCGCATCCGGATCCGGATGCGGTGAATGCAATTTAGCTTAGCAATGTGACCCTACCCAAATGCTGTTAGCAGCATTTTTTGTGGCTTTAGCAAAAACACCTAGCGTTAAACACATTGCAGTATTGCAAGGCTTTTTAACATGGGAGCCTATGGAGGCGTTAGGCCCCCTTCACACTGCAGGATTTCACTGATCAGTGTCCACCAGTGTTTGTGAGCCAAAACCAGGAGTGACGCTTGCAGAGAAAAACTAGAATTGAAAGATTGACACCTGTTCTGAGTTTTGAAGGAACTCCTGGTTTTGGCACACAAACTGGATGGACACTGATCAGTAAAATCATGCAGCGTTAAGTGGGCATTAAAGCTAGCGTTTTTCACAATTTGCACATGTGAAAAGCGTTCGTTTTTAACACTAATGTGACCCTAGCCATACTCTAAGCAGATCTTACCTACCTGTCACAAATGATGGGGAGAAAGGCTGGGGTCACAGTACCATTTTTCACATGCATTTTTGGAGACCTGCGTTTTCAAAAACGCATGTAAAAAACGCACCCATAGGCCCCCATGTTAAAAAACGCATGCCCTAATAGCCAAAAAGCATGTGTGACTGTCCCTTGCGTTTTTGGAGCATATCCAAAAACGCATGCGTTTTTGTAAAAAACGCATGCGTTTTTGTAGAAAACGCATGCGTTTTTATAACATGGGTTCCTATGGGAAACGCATGCAAAAACGCATGTACAGTTAGTACCTTTTAGTGTCATTCAAAAACGCATGCGTTTCCCATAGGAGCCCATGTTAAAAAAAACGCATGCGTTTTTCCGGAAACGCATGCGTTTTTTTAACATGGGCTCCTATGGGAAACGCATGCGTTTTTGAATGGCACTAAAAGGTACTAATTGTACATGCGTTTTTGCATGCGTTTCCCATAGGAGCCCATGTTATAAAAACGCATGCGTTTTCTACAAAAACGCATGCGTTTTTCAAAACGCTCAAAAAAATACTACAAGCACTATTTTTATGTGCAGATTCAAAAACGCAGCCAAAAACGCAGGGAGCCATCAGAGACCTTAAAAAACTCATGCTGACATGAAAAAAAGCATGTAAAAAAGCATGCGTTTTTAAAAGGCACTAAAAAAATGCATGTCAACTGTGACCCCAGCCAAAGACATTAAAACCATCAATATTTGTGACTACCTTGCAGTGTCAAAAGACAAGTTGAAGCAAATACACACGTTCAGAGAAAAGGATAAAAGTGTCCAGATCTTAAAGACAGTCACCTTGCGGGGATGGCCAAAATACAAGCAACATGCTCCAAGGGAAGTTTCTCCATTCTTGCACATAAGAGATGAACTGTCAGTGGAGCAAGGAATTAACTGAAAAGGAGAGAGGGCTGTTATACCAGAAGCTCTCGGAAGAGACATACTGGAAACATTACACTCTTCTCACTTAAGCATGGAAGGATGTCTATGTTGAGCTCTAGAATCTGTTTATTGGCCAGTAATGGATGACGGCATTAATATGTAGCACAATGTGAAGTATCTGCATCCTGCAGTGATAAGCAACCAAAGGTGAGATTGCAACCTCATGAAATTACACTTAGGCCATGGTCAAGAAATAGCAACAGACATGTTCAAATGGCATGACAAAGAACACCTAATTACCATGGACTATTTGTCTAACTTCTGGGAGGTGGATTTGTTGCAGGACACAAGAGTGAGAACTGTGATTAAAAAATTCAAGGCCCATTTTGCCAGGTATGGCATTGTAGATATTGTTTTCTCTGACAATGCTGCTCAGTTTACTTCAGAAGAGTTCAAAACCTTCAGCAAGATATGGGAATTTGAACACCAGTTGTATTCTCCAAGATATCCTCAAAGTAATGGAAAAGCAAAGTCAACAGTAAAAACGCATGCTTTTTTTAACATGGGCTAATATGGGAAATGCATGCATTAATGCATGGTACATATATGTACCATGCGTTAACGCTAGCATTAATTTTGCTTTAAAATGGCAACAGAAAAAAAACTCCTAGCATTAACGCAGGCATCCCAAAAACATCCCTCTAAGTGTGACCCTAGCCTTTCTGCAATCAGTAAGTCTCTTCCTGGGCCATGTCAAAATCATATTTCTGAAGTCATAACAGCATGCGCTGTAGTCTCTCTGGGGCATTTAGTAGTGGTTTCCTTGTTATAATCTCCAAAGGCTTGTGATCTTGTCATGGGAGGCCTTCACACCTTTCGGGTGGGCTGTCCTCTTAAGTGTCAGCCGCCAAATTGATGCTTTGTCTAAGTGTGTACACGCCACCGGTAAGAACCACGCTGACAAGTCAAAGTAGAGCTTAATGACAAAGAACCTTTATTAAGGGAGGGGCAGCCAGTTTTATATGGCTCCTTAAAGGGATATTAAAGGCGTGTTGCATTTTATTCTGTAGAGAACATTCAATCATATTTCGTGTGTTAGTTAGAAATTCAGTTTAGCCTTGGTTAGTACATTCGGTACGGGAACATCAAAACATTATATAGAATCTGAGACAGAGAAATTTCAGAGGAGGGGAGGAAAAAGAAGGAGAAAAAGAAGAAGGAGAAGAGATAACTAGAGGAAAGTGCAAGAATTTATATGAACATGCTGTTGGAAGATTTCTGAATGACTTCAATAAACTTATATAAATTGTTAACTATTTATTGCCATGACAATCTGAGTGCACTGCTACATGTCGACCATAGGTGTACTGGTGAAACTTCTCCATCCCAAACACCACAACCAGTAGTTCCTTCTCAATCTGACCATATCCCTGTTCTGTTATTGTTAGGGCTCTACTTGCAAATGCGATTGGCTGTTTGTTTTGCATTAATGTGGCTCCAAGGCCTTTTCCAGAAGCATCACATTGTCTAACCACTTCTCGATCTGGATCGAAATATTTAAGGATTGCTGCATCTGCAATAGCCTTCTTTACTGACCAAAAAGCAGTTTCCTGGCTTTCTGTCCATTCCCAGAGCACATCTTCGTGGGATAGCTATCTCAGTGGCTCACACATGGCTGACAGACGCCTGTAAAATTTTGAGAGATAATTTACCAAGCCCAGAAATCGTTGTGCTCCACAAATATCAGTAGGGGTAGGCAAATCTTGTATTTCTCTCACCTTTTCAGGATCCACTTTTACACCATTCAAGCTCAGAAGATTTCCAATATATGCAACTTCTGTCATTTTCAGTTTGAATTTGTCCAAGTTTGGCTTTATTCATATTCTCTTCGTCTGTCTAAAAATTGTATCTTCTGATCATGATCCTTGATTGCAGATTCCATATCTTCACCTTCTCCCAATATTAGGGTATCCTCTTCTATTATATTTTTACTACAGGAAGTCCTTCCAAAACCTGTATCAGTTTCTGCTGGAACACCTACGGAGCAGGTTTTGTTCCCATGGGCATTTTCAGCCATTTATAGCATCCAAATGGAGAAGAAAATGTTGTCAATAAACTTGATTTTTCAGCAAGTTCCACATGCCAGAATCCATTATTTACATCACATACAGAAAATATTTTAGCTTTTGATAAATCTGAGAAAAGAGGAGAACAAGAGAGAAGGACCTCATACAGCCTGTTGTTATTCCTTACTTACATTAAATAATTTTTGCTGTGCACACCTTCTCTCTTTTTCTCCCTTTTCTCAATTTTATATGAGTTTTGGCGGGTTGATTCCCACAAATGTATGATTGTATGGAACTCTGTATAATCTTTTGATAAATCTGGTAGAACATCATCTGATGTAGGCATTGGTTGTTAATTACCTTAGGATCAATGCATATTCTTAACTTGCTTGATGGTTTCTGCACTTTGACCGAACTGCTGATCCAATCTGTGCTCTTATAGACTGATACTAAGGCTAGGGTCACATTTGCGTTTGCAATCCAGTTAATGGATCCAGTTTTTCATCCTGAAAACCTGATCAGGTACCTGACCCATAGACTCCAATGTTAACAATTGTCTGCCAAAGTGCAATCTGTCTACCGGATCCAGTTTTTGAGAAGTCAGGTTTTAATAGGGTCTGCAACATTTTTTGGCCTTTTAGCAAAACCTGATCAGTTTTTTAACATGGGACCCTATGGGAACCTGATCCAGTACCTGATGGTATATATAGGTACCATCAGGTACCTGATCAGGTATCTGATCCGGTAAAAATGCCTCCAAACAGACAAAGGGAAAAACTGGATCCAGTAATGCATCCAGTTACTGGATGCAGGCTCCCAAGTGTGACCCTAGCCATAATGGGCTTAATACCGTCTGATCAGAATGTAAAACTAAGAACCTTAAGTTCTTTTTCTAAATTTTCGCCCAGCAGAATTAGATCAATGTATGCATTTTGGATGTGTGGGCCATGTCTTTCTGTGCAGTTATAGCTCTCTGCATACTTTCCCCTATTTTTTTATTTTACTTGTGCTGGCACTCCTCCCACTTAGGGTGCTTTCACAGTACGATTTTTAGGGAGCCGATGCTGTCCGATATAAATCGGACAGCATCGGCTCCCTTCTGATGCCTGGAATCGGATGCCAAATAGGCATCCGATTCCGGCATTAAATCGTAGCTTCCGGGCTGAAAAAAAGGAAAAAAAAAAGTTCATGCTCGCCTCCCCCCGAGCCCCCGCCGTCTCCCGCCGTCTTCCTGGAGGTTCCCGGTGGCTCCCGCAGGCTCCCGATGTCTGCAGAGGTCTTCTTCTGCTGTACACAGGACCTGCGGTGATGTCACAGTCATGTGACCGCGGGTTACCATGGTGAACCCACGGTCACGTGACTGTGACATCACCGCAGGTCCTGAACTGCAGAAGAAGACCTCTGCAGACATCGGGAGCCTGCGGGAGCCACGGGGAACCTCCAGGAAGACGGCGGGAGACGGCGGGGGCTCGGGGGGAGGTGAGCATGAACTTTTTTTTTTTTAACCCCTGCGCTCCTAGTTGAGCATTTTTACTGTACTGAGCATGCTCAGTACAGTAAAATCGGGTCCGAGGACGCATCAGATGTTTCCTCGGACCCTTCTCCATAGGGCCCCATGTTATAGGGATCGGGTCAGATCGGATGTGCACTAAATGCCATCCGATTTGGTCCGATCCAATTCTGTCCGATTTTATTTTCAGTGCAAAAATCGGAGCAGGCTCCGATTTTTGCACCGAAAATAAAATCGGACAGAATCGGATCGGACCAAATCGGATGGCATTTAGTGCACATTCGATTCGGTCCGATCCCCATAGGGATGCATGGGGTCCGAAAATCGGTCCGATGCTGTCCGATTTTTATCGGGCAGCATTGGAGAAGCAAAAATCGTAGTGTGAAAGCACCCTTAGATCAGGTGTTTTTAATGAGCAGGAAATTACAAGTGGGGTTCTGACTGTTTTGTTCTCTGGTTATAGTTTGAACAAATGTGGACATTGCGTTTATCATTGTACTTCACTTATATTGTTGCAGCGGCCATTGCTGCTCTGGTGGGGTGCCTGTGGGGTGAAATGTCCTGATGTCAGTTGGGGTTTAGCCTTGCAGCAATGGTATTCAGGGGTGCCAAGGGTGAAACTACACCCCAGTCTTAAGTTTTTTGCAGCCTTTAAGAAGTGTTCCACATGATTTTCCTGAATTTAGCTCCTGCCATGTTCCCATAAACTATGACCAGCTTCTCTCTCCCTGCTGAAGAAAATCCTCCCTACAGCATGATGCAGTCACCGCCATGTTGAACGGTGAAGATGGTGGGTGTTTTCAGGGTGATGTGCAGTGTTGGTTTTCCACCACTCTTAGTGTTTTGCATTTAGCTCAAAAAGTTCAACTTGTTCTCACCAATCATTTGGTCTCATCATTTGGTCTTTGGTGCTGACCAAAGCACCTTCTTTCACATGCTAGCTATGGCATGTTTGCCAAACAGAAAAAGGAAAAATGCCCACAGGCAAACCTAATCCTAGCACATAACCCCTAAACCTAAACCTAACCCTAACCCTCAACCTTGTGGGCATTTTTCTTTTGGGCATTTTTCTGGTCACCCTTATGTGTATGGCCAGCTTTAGTTAGTAGATGATTATTATTTAGCAACTGTATTGTGGTATCAGTATTTATTATTTAGTCATTTTTTGTTGGTATTATACTGTCATTCAATGTTACTATTAATTATTTTGTTGATTCACTGACTGGTAGCATTATTCATTAAAGGGTATGTCTAGGCATGTCATGAAAGTCTACAGTCACTTTGCACACTGTTACTGTGTTGTTTTATCATTCCACCACTGTTTAGAACTATTCATTTATTGTATAGTGATACTTTATGCTGATATTATTTTTTTCAGTTTCTATATGGTGGCATTATATGGTGGTTTTAGTCTACTCAGTAAC
The DNA here is from genome assembly GCA_033576535.1 of Allobates femoralis. Taxonomy (NCBI): domain Eukaryota; kingdom Metazoa; phylum Chordata; class Amphibia; order Anura; family Aromobatidae; genus Allobates; species Allobates femoralis. The sequence continues at coordinate 634,129,579 of JARQOC010000003.1, forward strand.
TAAACAGTTCTATAAGGCTAGGGTCACACTTAAGGCTGACACAAGTTTGAAATTCAGCAGCAGCACATAGCGTTAACGCTATGCGTTGCCACTGCAATGCTGCCCCATAGAAACCCGCTGTTTACCTTAGCAGCGGCCACTCCCAAAGCTGGAGGATGTGCACTTTAGCTGAGCGCACAGGAAAACGCTGCAGACTGCATTTCCTGCACGCTGTGATAAAGCGCACATCCTGCAGCTTTGTGTGTGGTCGCTGCTAAGGTAAACAGTGGGTTTCTATGGGGTAGCATTGCACTGGCAGCGCATAGCGTTAACGCTGTTGCTGAATATCAAAGTTTTTACCGCTTGCATCAGCCTTAAGTGTGACCCTAGCCTTATTCAGTTACTATGGCAGTGTAATTCAGGTATTTAGCTGTTAAACAAGACAGAGGTTGTGATAGTGATTAACATGTCGCTTCAGATGGTATAAAAGCTAAATTGACCAGCAGCCACAGTCATATACTACTTTGATCTGATTTACAGATCAGAATACTTAATGTAAATGGCAGGGACTTCCTACAGTTGTCTTATATATGGATCTGCACACAGGGATTCTAACGTCCGCAACTTGCCAATATGACTGGCTTGAGTTTTCATACGTCTGTCTGAACTCGGCCTGAAACTGATACTTTCCAAGTCTATCTTAGGAAACAGTTAGTAAAAAAATGGACAATACTAGGAAGCAATTTGTATGGCATCAGTGTGCTGTCCGAGCTTTTCGCGGACACATAGGCTTGTATTGGCGAGTGTGATTAAAGGCCACTTTACACGTCGCAATATCGCAACGCAACTACGATAAAAAGTCACATGGTACGGGCGTTGCAGTCAATATCGTTCTTGCGTTGTGTCGTGTAAATGGGCAACACAACTCAAAAACGATGCAACTACGATATTGTTTTTGGATTGTACATGCTCTTCAACCGTGTAATAGTGGCTAGGCGATGTCGCATGATCGTGCTGTGTGACAACGCAAGTACGATTTGGAGCGCAACTTCCCCTATTCACTCCAATGTTAATTGGTCGTTTCCTGAGTTGCTCAGACACAGTGTGAAAAAGGGGCGTACTACATTGTAGTTGCGTTGCCTACCGATATCTCCCTGTGTGACATCTACTATGCGATCTTGGACAAGTGCCCAAAACGTGTGCGCTCCCGTGAAATCGGATGCAATATCGGAACGATATTGCGACGTGTAAAGCGGCCTTTACAACATGGATCAAAAACAAATATGTCTAACTATAATAGGAATGGATTTTATCCATGAAAAATAACATGTACAGGAAAAATGGCCATTTCAATGAGGTCTAAACTAGGGATACTCACTACTATTCGGAACTTGCTGAATAGTAGCGGTATTCGTGTACTCGCTACACCCCGAGTAAATTAGGATTACTCGGGAGTAGCAAGTACCGAGTACTTTTGCAGTGTATCAATAGATTCACTGCAAAAGTCCTGTAAAAGAGATGAAAAGAGGTTAGAAAATAAAAAAATCGGATGCTCACCTTAACCGATGGCTGCACCGGGACCGGCCGATGGACATCTATTCATGTTAAAGGACCTTTCACTCTCCCAGCCAATCAGATGGCTGGGAAAGATCTGGCCAATCAGATGCCGCCACGTCACAATCACGTGATCGCTAGCAGCCATCTGATTGGCCAGATGGAAAGGTCCTCTCAGGTACACCGAGGACCTTTCCATCTGGCCAATCAAGTGGCCGCTAGCGATCACGTCATGGTGACGTGGCGGCATCTGATTGGCCAGATCTCTCCCAGCCATCTGATTGGCTGGGAGAGTGAAAGGTCCTTTAACATGAATAGATGTCCATCGGCCGTTCCCAGGGCAGCCGTCGGTTAAGGAGAGTATCCGATTTTTTTATTTTCTAACCACTTTTCATCTCTTTTACAGGACTTTGCAGTGTATTTATTGATACACTGCAAAAGTACTCGGAATCGCTATACTTACAACGAGTAGCGAGTACCAAGACCTACTCGTTGCAGATATAGCGATTTCGAATAGTACGGTACTCGCTCATCCCTTGTCTAAACGTCAAATTCAAGTTTACATCCTCTATAGTATTTTTTTTTTTTAAACTTGCTATACACATTAACTTTGGATGGTAAAGCTGCTGTTATAGTATATCTGTCTGAACAAATGTTTGCACACATCTGGAATCACCCCCTTACCCTTTAACCATTTAACTTTTTCCACTTTGACCCGTTCTGTATCAAATATGTATCACTAGATAGCGTTTCACTTTAGTAGCCTTGGTGAATGCTTATTTTATACTGCTCTGTTGATTTACTGCTACATTCCAGTCTAATTGAAAGATCCTCTATGGGACTTGTATACAAGGTTTAAATAGCTGATGGTTTGCATGCCAGAAAATTAAGAACTGATTGATTTCTGGTACACAGTTTTCTCTTAAATGTCTATAGATTTAAGGCATTTTTCAGTCTTAATTTATACCAATCAAGAGCAGATGAAAAGACAATTTGGTGGGAGTTTCATTTATGCTAGTTAGAGGAAACGCTGACAAAATTAATAATGATAACATGCATCTGGCTTTTCTCAGAGATTGTATTGACAGAAGTGAATTCCCTTTGAGACTATGGTATCATTAAATCTAAAGTGTTATAGTGCTGATAGCCTAACTAGTGAAAGTCCAATGAATAACTGATTAAGGCTGAATAAAGAAGAAAAAAATTCTCATTACTTAAATAGTCTGTCCTATTTCAGACACTGTAAGGAAAATATGGATGAATAAAGTGTCTGAACAGTTGAGGTCAATTGCTCAGAAGGACAGATTAAGGGATGCTTCACAGGGCAGTGAAAAAAGGACTGTGCTCATGCCGTAATTGTTCTGTCCTGTCCAACGGGTCTTATAACCAGAGTTAACTGCCTCGTAGGCATATAAGAGCAGTTAACCTAAGTCATGAGACCAGGGCCTGACTATGACAAAAAAGTAGACTTGGCACACCATTCACCCACATCAAGGAACGATACCAATATGTACGGAAAGGTGTAATGAATTAATAATTTATTATGCTCAGCTCCACTCTAATAACAAACATTTGAATTTGCTCTTTTCTCATTATAGAGTCAAAGCCCATCCATTAAACAGGTTGTCCACGATTAAAGTTTTTTGCCCACAGGCTTGCAGACATAGAAAACACTCCAATACGGCCATCCCAAGTCCATCCAAACTCCATCGCTGATCCCATCTTTGCTGACAGGTCACAGTAGTGACATCACTACAATACTGAGGGTGAATGCTGCTGTCAGTCATACGTATTAGCATTCATGAATAGGTAAGGCCCCTATACCCATTAAATGGCTGTCAATTGAGTGGTAATCGAACAGCTATCTCTGTCCACTTTGAACACTTGGACAAATAAGCCTATCTTGCCCATGGGAAACCTACCAGAATTCTTTAGACTCCTCTGTCCTCCTGCAAACGCCTCTGACAGCATTTTACCTCTCAGAAATAAAAAGGATCAGCAATTCAAAACCTAAAAGAATGGATCATTCTCTCCAACAAACTTCATCAGTTGCTCGAGAGTGGTTGGGAGGGGAGGCACCATATAGAATATACTGTCGTACAATCCCATTGGAATCAAGGGATGGAGAGAGGTTGGCCTACTTTATAGTGTAATGTTTATGAGGACATATATATAGCATGAGACCTCTGGATCCAGTCACAGGTTATAGATATTGTAGGTGTTGTGATGGCACCAGTGCAGACAGTCAACAAAAACCGAAGCAGCTGTGAACAGCCGGCACAAGTGAAAGGCTGAATGAGTATAGATGTGTTTGTTATTTTTTCAGAACTTGGTCCCTTTCCACAAAGGTCAAGTGTTGGCTATATTATATAGTCAGACGCATTGTCCTCAAACAGCAGCAGTTAGCCTCTTAAATGCTGCTGTCAATTGCTCACAGCAGCATGTAATTGTAGCAATCCAGCTCAGACATTACTTCAGGTTGACTTCGGCTTCCTTGCGATGTGATCATATTATGGCTGAATGCCCCCATACTTATCATGTAATCTCCTCTGTGATGTCCAGCCTGTAGCAAGGTGTCATTGAAGACACTGCTTTTTATTGTATGCGGCATTACTATGGTATTCAAGTCCCCATAGGGGACTAACAAATAAAGTAAAAATTAAAGGAAAAAGTTTTAAAAATGTAAAAAAAATAAAATATTTGCCAATATACTGGAATGGTACTGCTGCACGAGAAAGTATCCTTTGCTTCTATCTTAATTGGATTCCTGAATTTATTAAACATGGCGTACATTGTGTGGGTGTGTCACTGTCTACAATATTATAATGCAGCTTGCCTAGTTCTAAAAACATTTACAGGTACAGCTGTTTAGGGCTGTCTCCGGGGGTGATATGCCTCTTTCCCTTCTGGCCCAGCTCCTGTTTGTGTGCATTGCGGAGCAGTTTGGTGGCTGGGAAGGTGGGGGTGGGGTTGAGGTAGCAGGTGGCACATTGTGGGCTACAGAAGTGTGGCCCACCAGAAATTTGACTGGTCAGGTAAATGGTCAGACAGGTTTGCAGGAGACAGGATTGGGTATTTCAATATGACAGAAGTCCATAATTCCTATAAACTATGAGCAACCCCAACTTAATACCTTTTTAAAAAATGGCATATTTTAATTATACACAGGTAGAAATAATAATAAAATAAATACATAGGCCATAAAAATGTAATATGCACACACTGACAAGGGCAAGGTCACCACAATGTAATGGGAACTAGATAGAAAAAGCATAGAAGTCAAAGAATATAAAATACAATTTATGTCTAGAGGTCAAAAGTCTCTTGCATATGCACTACAGACTTGGAATAACTCTCAACACATAAAAAAGATAGTTTCAGTATAAAAAATACATTGAAGACCTTAGCTGAACAGAAAAAGGAGTTGGACAACCCTAAAACGAAATCCACTGGAGAAAGAGCATAACAAGAGATACCTAATCATGGATGTTGCTAACCAATCGAACATGTTTCCGCATTGCTTCTTCAGCAGGGTGCACCAACTCTTCAGTGGGGTTTTATGCACTAATGGTGTGTGACAAAGGATGCAACTTTTTGACACAAAATTACTGAGGCAAAAGTCGTGATAAAATTACAATTTACCAAAGATACTGTATTTTTGGACTACAAGATGCACCCGACCATAAGGCAAAAGTCGTGATAAAATTGAGCCGTGAGCACTGTTCGGCAAGTCAGTTCAGGTATGAACCGCAACCATTTGTGTGAGCTTTGATAATGCAATCCTTGACACCCAATAATGGGAAGGTATTTGAGTTTTTATGCTGGCTTATTCCTGACTGGTCTTAGGCTGGCTTCACACTGCATTTTTGATGCATCTGAGTCTATCCGTGTTAAATCGGATAGACTGGGATGCGATTTTTACTCCTATGTATCCCTATGGGCGAAATTGTGCTCGATTGTCTCCTTTTCACCATCCAATTTATGCACAATCCGTAGCTTTCCGATTTAGTCACGGATCTAAAAATGTTGCCTGCTGCTATTTTGGTGTCCGTGACTAAAATCGGACACCACGGATCCGTGACGGATCCATGATAGTCCATAGGGCTACACAATGGTAGCCTATGGACATCTGATCTGATTCTAAATTGGATCCGATGTCGGCTCCGTGATTATGTACTGAGCATGCCCAGAGGCAGTGCTCAGTACATAACCCTGACTGTCCTGTCACTCCCTGTCTGTCCCTGCTGTCCCTCTTCTATCTCTGCTCTCCTCTATCCTCTTCCCCCGTCCTCCCCCCTGTCCTCTCCCCTCCAGTATGTGAAAAAAAAGAAATCCTCCCAGAGGATACTTTACCTTCCGCTGGCTGCGGGGATGTGACAGTCCCCTTCTGGTGGCTGAAGAGCCTGTGGTGATGTCACACATCAGGTGACCGGCTCTGTGACATCACGAGAGGTCTTGCAGCCACCAGAAGGAGACTGTCACATGGAGCTGGCGGAAGGTAAAGTATCCTCTGTGAGGAATTTTTTTTTTCACATACTGGAGGGGAGAGGACAGTGGGGGGGAAAGATAGAGGAGAGCAGAGATAGAAGAGGGACAGGCAGGGACAGACAGGGAGTGACAGAAACAGATAGAGAAGATGCAGGGACAGGCAGAGAGAACAGGATCCACACGGATCCTGCATAGAATCGGACGGATGGCTATTTGCCATCCGATTGCAGGGATCCTTGTGGATCCGTGGCTGTCCGTGGGGATCCTGACAACACACGGATCCCCACGGACAGCCCAAAAACGCAATGTAAAGCCAGCCTTGGTACTGATGTAGATTGTTATCAACCAATAATTATTGTAGACAACAAGATATAGTTGGTGTTTGTGATTATTAGCCTGCAACACATGTTGAATATAGCCACAACGTATTGGACCTAGCAAAGCTCTGATTGTGTTTTTTCATGCATGTAGATCAGATAGAAACAATTGATAATGATTTATTATATCATTGAAGGAACAAACTATATAAATGGTTAATGGATTATATACTATGATAAAAAGTGTTCTGTTCGATCAGTTCTTACGTGTCCCTTCAGAGGGAATGTTCTAAATTGTTTAATTGTAATAAAATGAATTTGTTATAATAAGGATTATTTGTGATAATTAAGTACTCTTTATTGTGAATCTTTCCTGAGCGAGGAACAACCCTGCCTAGAGTGGTTAACATAAAAAAGTTTCAGTATAAAAAATACATTGAAGACCTTAGCTGAACAGAAAAAGGAGTTGGACAACCCTAAAACAAAATCCACTGGAGAAAGAGCATAACAAGAGATACCTGACCATGGAATGTTGCTAATCAATCGAACATGTTTGCGCATTGCTTCTTCAGCAGGGTGCATCAACTCTTCAGTGGGGTTTTTATGCACAAATGGTGTGTGACAAAGGATGCAACTTTTTGACACAAAAATACTGAGGCAAAAGTCGTGATAAAATTACAATTTTCCAAAGATACTGTATTTTTGGACTACAAGATGCACCCAACCATAAGTTGCACCTAAGATTTAGAGGAGAAACATAGAAAAAAAATTTGAAGCAAAAAATGTGTTCATAATGTACTGTTATGATCTGGATTTGATGCTGTCATTGGTATGGGGGAAATGTCTCCCAATTCTATACTATTGTCCCACTTTCTGAGCACCTTCCAGGTATATATACTGTATGTCCTCCATCCTGGTATATGCCAGGAATATGGCGATATATAAAAGGATGGAGGACATATATATGTCCTTCATCCCAGTATATATGTCCTTCATCCTGGTATATATGATCCCTATTCTGGTATATTTGATCCTCTTCCTGGTACATATGGCCCCCATCCTCGCACATTTGTCCCTCATCGTGGTATATATGATCACTATACTTGTATATGGCACCCCATCCTAGCAAATGTGTCCCCCATCCTGGAATATATGATCCCCATCCTGGTTTATACATACAGGGCACATATGTTAACCTCAAAAACCGCCGCAGCTTGCTCCTGCCTCCTGTGCCCCCACTCTATCGCCACCCCCAGCAAGCCAGGTACATCTGAATTATAAGCAGAGGTGGGTGGAGGGCTGGTTGTGAATCTTCTGGGGCTCATCAAGAAGGGGGGTGCTGTTAGGCCACCTGATACAGCGACCTGAGGTGCCTTCCTGGTGGCTGCTATTTGCTTCCCCTCCCCCTTAGTGGGAGTTGGCCATTATCTGATAGGTTGTCAAGCTAACAGCCAGGTTGGAGAACGTGCTGTGTGCTGGCTCACAGCAAACAACTGTACTCACACAGGAGACTGTACCCGTAGAAGCACGACTGACGGTGCGAAACGGCCATAGTATAGGCTGTCCCCCTGTCCTCCCTCCCGCACCCTCCACTATGTAAGACCCCACAAGTAAGAATAAAGGCTGCAAAAAGAATCCTGTGTGCAGCTCCTACTTGATACTGAAACTGGAAGTGACGTCGTGCTACATACAGGAGGCAAGGCACCAGGATTCCAGCGTGAGCAGCAAAGAGGAGAGACGTTCTGACTCCAGGGGGCCCCCCAGGAACACTGGTATCAGCGTATCCGTGGCAGGAGGTGCTGGCTCCTTCAACAAACTGTGAATACAATTGTTTTACCATGTATTGATGGTGGTTTTGGTGATGTATTCCTGTACTGATGAGAGTTGTGATAATGTGTTTTCATACTGATGTGGGTTCTAGGTATGTATTTCTGTACTTTGGGTGATTCTAGTGATGTATTCCTGTACTGATGAGGGTTCTGGTGATGTATTTCTGTACCTCTGGTGGCTCTGCTGCTGATTTTGGTTCTGATCCTGTACACATGTAACAATGCATAACTTGTAAGATTACGCTAGATATGGCTATGTTAAAAAAGTATTGTGCTGTCTGACAGGTGAAGGGTTTTTTAAGTTTTCATTTGTTAGGAGAATTAAATGGGTTGTCCAAAGGTTGTGATGAGTCACTTTATGTGACTGCAGAGTTCTGCATATTACATTGCACACACTCCTGGCTGTCAGGATTCTCAGATGCTTGCGGTGAGAGTGGGAGGTCACGAAACCGCAAGTATGCAATTTACAGACAAGCAGTCATGTGCTAACTAGACATGCGCTGCCTCACTCAATGAAAATAAATTGAGCAAGGCCAGACACGTCTAGTCAGAATGTGTCCAGAAGTATAAAAATCGCATTCTTGTGCCCACATGACTGCCCACTCTTGCCATTGGCAATGGTGAATATGTAAAGTGTGCATGCTGTGAGAATTCAGAAGCTTGCAGGCACCAGACTGACTGCAGATTGTCATCCCAAAAACTGGACTAGCCCATTAATTATGACATTAAGCACTGTAGCATACCCAATCCCAACAGTGTGTAATAGACTCACTGTCACAATTCAGCTCTGCTTGCTGGTTCTAGCAGTAAACACATGGGCAATCCAGTCATATGCAATTTTCATACTTAGCCATGCGACAATTAGCTTTTCTTCTTGTTTCTCTCAGTTTTCCACTGAACATTGAGAGAATTAGGAAGAGCAGCTCGTCAGCACGTGACTGTAAGCGTGAAAATCGCATATGAATGATTGATGATGACTACTCAGACTGCTTGGGGGCGGCTTCCTTGCCCCTGATGCCAGAAAACCTAGATACACCTCTGCTATAAGACAGCCCCCTTTCACCACAAATGTTTTGGGAAGAAAACAAGGTAGCTTCATACAAGCACTGTCACGAGCTTTAAGACTAATGAGATAATTCTGTATACAACAAAGTTGTAAAGGCAAAGCACAGCATAATAAGGAATAGAGGAGCATATTAGTCAAAGATATTTAGTATAACAGCAAATAGGAGAAGTACTGAATCTTGATCTGTAGAAATTATCTGACTGCCTGTGAGGGTACAATGACATTTTTCTTCCCTTTAAGTTAAATTTGCCACAAAGAGCCCCTGGGTGTTTGTTTTCTCTTCCGCTGGTTTATATAGTGAATCTGAGCACGGCTGGACTTAAAGAGGACCTGTCACCAACCATACATGGTGATCTAATTACAGCACTGAATGCAGTATGTCTGCTGCATTCAGGCAAGGGGTCTCCCATCCCTTGACCCCCCTGTACCCCGAGATAATAGACTTTGAAAACTTACATAGTGGAGCCAAATAGGAGGTGGCTAGAGGCTGGAGCCAGCTGTCTCCACAAGGGAATTTCACGCCCCCTGGATCTTTAATCCGCCCACTGCCGCCTCCCTCATGCCAATCATTGTCTCCCTTGCCTGCTGCATAACACAAAGCGAGGTTCTGGACGCATTGCCCCGCCTCTTGCGGTGATGTCAACGCTTATACCCGCCCTGCTCCATGTTAACCATGGAGCAGGGCGGGGAAAGCTGGTGATGTCACGGCAGGAGGCAGGCTGCCCCCGCCTCCTGCTGTGACATCGCTGCCTTTCCCAGCCCTGCTCCATGGTTAAGCAAGAAGCAGGGCGGGTATAAGCGGTGACGTCACCGCAGGAGGCGGGGCAATGTGGCCAGAAGCGCACCCCTCGCTTTGTGTTATGCAGCAGGCAAGGGAGACAATGACGGAAAATTAAAAAAAAAAACTTGTGAAAATGCTGTAAAATAATTTAATCAATAAATCTCCCCACTCTATCGTTCCAATCCCATTTAGATCACTGCACTTACTGTTTGATCGGGAGAAACATGTATCACGAGTGTGTCCCACAATGCTGTTACCACTGGGGTATCTGAGATCAGAAGGTCACAGTGTTTGGCTGATCATAGGTCCTCTTTAGAGACTGGTCAGCAATTCTCGTGAGTAACGTGGATTATTTCCTTTCAGGAATCAGTGATTGGATTTAAAACAATTTTCATAAACCCAAGTTTTGCGAACCTACCTAATTTACACTGCACATTGAACGCCAAAAAGAAAAACTAAGAACCAGAATTGCCAGTTTTTTTGGTTGCTGTACTCCCCCCAAAAAAATACAGTATAAAGTGATTAAAAGGTATATGTGTGGCACCCCAGGGTTCATGTGCCACAGTAACAACTCCACCAAGAGTTAACTCCACACACAACCCACAACACTACAGTAGCACCTCCAGGCCAGAAGGGGGAGCTAAAGCTGCTTCCCTATATATTCGGGTGTGGAGAGGAAGTGGGCAGCCATTTAGTCAGTTAGTTCAGTGCGGAGCAGCACTGAGGAAGAAGGACCTGGGTGTAAAAGAGCTGCATTAGGCTCACCCCACGGTCCACTATCCAGTTCCAGGCCAAGCCTGGGTCTGAGGAACGGAGATAGGAGAAGCAGAGGAACACATCTGGGAGACTGAGTTACCCTGAAACTCACCCCAGAGGAACGCACAGAACCGATACCGGATCTGGGACTGTGTCAGAAACATACAACACAGTAAAATACTGGATTAGTGAAGGTCCCACATCTTCACTGTACCACAGCGAAGCAACACGGCAGGGTCAGGAACATAAGAACAAGACTCAAATTGCCTAGCAAGTGGGTACCTGTGAGGGAAGACAGGGCCGGTAGCTTAGCTAAAGCAGCAGCAGGGCCACACACACACAGCGCAGGAATAGGGAGCCTAGGACCCGGTCAGGGTGGGAGCAACCCGGCACCTGTACAGACTCCGTGGACAGTACTTGCTGGATACCATCTACAGTAAAGGACTTGGAAAACTACAAAACCGTGAGTCTGTGTAATCCTTTCGCTCGAGCCCTACTCTCCCTCACAAACTGTTATCATCACTACTGTCCCGGGGACCAGGCTCTGCCTGTGGAGAGCCGTCACCTCATAGGCTGCCATCCATCATCCCCGGAGGTTCTGCAGCAGCAGTGGTCACCCTGACCACATACCACGGTGGCGTTACGACTAAATTCCCTGTAAATAACCCCCAACCTTTACTTGTGAGCTCGGGACACGGTCTGGACCAAGACCGCAGTGATACCCCAGTCCAGTACCGAGTACCCCATTCCAGTGGGCTCCACATATGTACCCTAAAAAGATATCAATAAAAACAACAGCTTAACATGTAGCAAGGCAGCTTTCTTCAAGCTGTATGAACAGAAAAGTATAAAAGAGTTACATATCTCCGAGAATGGCCACATACATTTTTTATTACAAGGTTCTGCATTTTTTAACCACTAAAATAATTATAAAACTTTATAAATTTGGAATCTCTGTAATCAAACTGACCTGCAAAATCAAGAAAAAGGAACCAAGGAAACCAAATGGACATTTTTAAAGGGGCAATACTCTGCATTAATGCAACAATACAGAGAGAAAAAGAGCTTTTATATTGCCCATAATGTGTAATTTAACTATGGACAAGTGAAATAAACATACATACTTGCAAAAAGTGAATAGTTTATTAAGGTTATTGGTTACTATGGTAACATGAGCTGTACTCAGGTGTCCTTAGTGACTCCCTGCTTACTCGGTTACAGCTCTCTGGGCTCTCCTTCAGTGTTCAGTGATGACAGGATCGCAGCCTCCAATCAAGCAGAGCTCAGATTTTTATGTGGCTGGCCGAAAAAGATTGTGGAGTATCGTGGAGGATATGTGGGAGTAATAAAGATGGATTCGGATTCAAGATATGTGTTTGTGTTTTTGGTTTGATCAAAATGTTTTTTCTCTGTGTGTTTTGTCTTTTTTACTATTTATGTGAGATTCCTAATGGTTGGGTTTACCATTGGCCAGACATTATGAATCTCGCATAGTGCCAGCTGGCAATATTCAGCTGGCATTAACCCTTATTACCCAGTTTGCCACCGGCACTAGGACAACTGTGAGAGCCTGGTAAAGAGCCATGAATTGGCACTTGTAATGAATGTGCCAAATTCTGGGGTGGCTGTGGGTTGCTGTTCTATAGCACGGTGGGCTATAACGATGGGCCCTCACCATGCTAAGAATACCAGCCTACAGCTCTATAGTTTTACCTTGGCTGGCAATTAAAAATAGGGCGAAGCCCTACACATATTTTTTTGGGGGGGCATCATGCTTACAGTGGGTGACCCAGATCTATTGGTGACAGACTCAATGGAGGTAGCACTATGAAGAGACACAGCATGAGAATAGGCTCAAAGAGTGAGAACCAAGAACATGGTACAAGGCAAGGGACCTGAACATTAGCAATGCCACAAAGGAACTAAAGACATTGCTCAGGCACCCCCCAAAAGGGGAGGGTGTGTTATATACACAAAGCCTCTCAGCAATAAGCTAAGAAGCACTTCTAGTCCAGGGCATTCTGACCCTTTAAATGAGAGCAAGATTTGTCACGCACCTTCTAATTGTGCTCCTGGAAGACCCATTCAGTGATTGCATGCTTTGGAAGGAGAAGGCGCAGAAGCTGGTGAGGAGCTGGAAAATGGCGCTGGACCGTGGCTGCATGAGTACCCTATGTAGGAGGAAAGACAGCAGGATGGGAAGATCGTGTACTGGGCACCAGGCTTCCTGCCTTGTGGAGACCGGCCCCGCAGCTAGAGGCATGGCAGTTATTCAAGACTTAAGTCTGTCCAAGCAAGCATCTGAACTTTTAGTGTTCAGACTTAATTAATGAAATCTTAAAAAGGTGGAAGTTAAAATTACAGCCTATTGGACAAGAGAAGAGAGGCTTTCAACCAAGAGGAAGAACTTGTATACTGCAGTGATGTCCCAAGAATTGTACTTCAATTGGTACTAATGAAATATCAACCGGAAGACTGGCAGCTTTTTATAGGCAGCTCAATTAAAAGCTTGAAATTTGTTCATTGCACATTAGTAACCATTAATCATATCTTCCCATTGCTTACTCATAAAAAACTTAAAGAAAAATATGAAACAGAGAATTTGTTAGCATGAACATCAGTGGTCGATTTGTGTTGATCTGAAGTTGGTGAACTTTTTCTTGGACAGCAATCTGGATACACAAAACACACATGCTTCATGAGCCTCTGGAATAGCAGGACAATGGAAGATCATTCAACAAAAGTGTTAAGGCCTACAAGGGAAGAAATGATTGTTGGAGTTGCAAATATTATCAACAAGCTACTGGTGGACAAGAACAAAATCATTCTTCCACCTCTTCATATTAAGCAAGGATTAATGAAGCAATTTGTTAGGGCTTTGGACAAATTGGGTAATAATTGCTTCAAGTACATTTGTAGATCATTACCTGAACTGAGCATGGAAAAACTAAAACCTAGGATCCTTGATGGTCCTCATATTTGTAAACTCATGAAAAATTCCAGTTTTACCACACTCATGAATGACACTGAGGCTTCGGCATGGAAGAGTTTTATTTAATTTGTGAAGAACTACTTGAGTAATCACAGAACAGACAAATATGAAGAATTGATGCAACATATGCCCATTAACTTCAGAAATTTGGGAATTAATCTCCATAGCCATATAGACTGTGTTCAAGATAACATTGGAGACTGCAGTGAGGAACAAGACGAGAGGATATGAAGGTGAAGGTGGAGAGATATTAAGGTAGATGGGACATACACATGATGGCAGACTGCTGTAGGAGTCTTCAATGTGATTCTGTTCATAAAACACATAAAAGTAAATCACATAAACAGTATTTTCTGAAGTACTGACATAAATACCAATTAATAATTAATAAATATTGTATTAATTATTCAAATCATACTTAGCTTTTACCTGTCACTGTTATGGCCCCTTTACACGCAACTACAGGTAACAGGTTTTCCACAGGTAACTTACTGGCTGCAGTGAAATCATGGAGACATAGTTCCATTTGTACACAGCACCAAGATAGAACCATGTCTCCATGATTTCACTGCAGCCAGTAAGTTACCTGTGGAAAACCTGTTACCTGTAGCTGCGTGTAAAGGGGTCATTAGGTATTTTTCATTTTTTTTTTGTATGATTTTTGACTGTTTACTTACTAGTTGTAACAAAAATAATAATATTCTTGCAATTTTGAATGCTTTTCAATTGTGTTGCATTAACAAATTAATTAATTGATTATTAAATATATCAGAAACTAGGGCCAATCTGGCAAAACCAAAGTCATATTCTTAATCAGCACCATAAATTTAATATACAACTATTCAGTCATGGTTGTCACCAAAATCACTGTATACCAGTGCTATCATTACAGTTGGGGTTACAATGACAGGTTCACCTTTATATTAGAATTAAAGTTGTTTCCGTATATAGAAATTAGGAACCAAACACATGATGTGGCTTCCATCAAGGTTTTTTATTACAACTATTATTATTATATAAAATCCAAATTTGTTTAGGTATATTTAACTTAAAAATCTGATTTAGAAAATAAGTTATCTGACCACACATTTCCTTTAACTCTAATGGCCACTTTACACGCGGCAACAGGAAGGCCAGGGTCACATTTGCGTTTTGACCCTGGCCTGCCGGATTCCGGTTTTATCTTAGAACTTTTTCCAGCGCCGCATAGCGTTACCGCTATGCGGTGCTGGAAAACGCTGCCCTTAGTTACCCGCTGTTTACCTTAACGACCTGTCACACAGGCAGAGGCTCGGAGTGCGCTTTACAGCGCCGCACAGGAAACCGTTGCAGACAGCGTTTCCTGTGCGGCGCTGTAAAGCGCACTCCAAGCCGCTGCCTGTGTGACAGGTCGTTAAGGTAAACAGCGGGTAACTAAGGGCAGCGTTTTCCAGCACCGCATAGCGGTAACGCTATGCGGCGCTGGAAAAAGTTCTAAGATAAAACCGGAATCCAGCAGGCTAGGGTCAAAACGCAAATGTGACCCTGGCCGAAGATAGAAACCGGCAGGTGTCGGAGACAATTGTACCTTTTACCTTCAAAACACCTTGAAGTGGCTGCGTGTAATTCAGGTATCTGCAAGGTGTTTTGAAGGTAAAAGGTACAATTGTCTCCGACACCTGCCGGTTTCTATCTTCCTGTTGCCGCGTGTAAAGTGGCCATAACATTTCTTTCTGAGTGCCATTCTTCAAAGTTGTTTTTAAGGCAGTATATTGTTGAAAAAGCATCAATCATAAAAAAAGTTATAGTTTTTTAACTCTCTTAATAGATTCCTTTCCTTCTTGCTGTTATTCACTAAATTTCAAATCCTTGTTTCTTATCAGTTACAACATAGTACTGTAATTCATTACAAGACTAGACTATATAGGTATTAGGTAGTAAATGTTTCCTTTTGTTTCATGTAACAATTTTTTATTGAATATGGCCCTAAATAAATGAAGAGGAATAATGTTATTTTATGTGATAACCTTCTAATATTGTTTTTATTATCAAATCAAAATCTTAATCTTTTCATATGTTACTCTGTAATTCTTATTTTTCAGTACTTTTAAGTTTAAAGTGATGTAGCACAGTCATGAGCCAATGTCCATATTTTTCGAAGCTCCCACTACATTTCAGTCCACTAGTAAGGTAACTCCATCTATCTGTCACTACACTATTATATAATTCCTGAGCTGTGTTTTTTTTATTAATATAGTACGGTACTAGCTTTAATATAAAATATGTTTGTTAAAGCTATATTATTTATGTGCTACAAAAGAATATTTAGGCCTTGCTTCAGCAATCAGTATTTGCAAAAATTCTATTGTTAAACTGTTTACAGTGCTGCGACATTTCTGTCTCTATTTTTTTTTTTAATTACTGAAATTGTTTTGAAAACTTTATTATAATAATCTTTATTTATA
Organism: Allobates femoralis; assembly: GCA_033576535.1. Classification (NCBI taxonomy): domain Eukaryota; kingdom Metazoa; phylum Chordata; class Amphibia; order Anura; family Aromobatidae; genus Allobates; species Allobates femoralis. Next base: position 634,145,785 of record JARQOC010000003.1, read on the forward strand.
TAGCGCCAATATATTCCACAGCGCTTCACAATTCACAGGTTCATATTTAAGCAATCATAATAAACAGTTATCAGAAAATACAATACAATACAAAAAACAATACAATACAAAGCATAATGCAATACAATAATTAGAGCTAAATAATGACAGCTCTGCTCATAAGAGCTTACAATCTAACAATGAGGTGGGGGTGACACAAAGTACAGGTGCTTATTTACAATGATGGGATAGTCAACTTGAGGAGATGGGGAACAGATAGGAGCAGCATAAGTGGCCACCAACCATTATTTGTGATCCACTTGAGACTGGTGGAGGCGGGTAGGCTATGTCTAGATGACTTTGACTAGGGATCATGATAGGCTGCCCTAAAAAGATGTGTTTTTAGGGATCACCTGAAACTATGTAATTTGTGGATACACCTAATTTCTTGGGGTAGAGCATTCCAGAGAATTGGTGCAACTCGGGAGAAGTCTTGGAGCCAGGAGTGGGAGGTTCGGATTAATGTAGAAGTGAGTCTAAAATCACTTCCATAGCAAAGAGAACGGTCGGGTGATAGACAGAGATGAGGGAGGAGATGTAGGTAGGTGATGCACTGTGAAGGGCTTTGTGGGTGAGAACAAGCAGTTTGAATTGGATCCTATAGTGTATAGACAGCCAGTGCAATGACTGGCATAGAGCAGAAGTGTCCAAGTAACGGTTAGATAGATAGGTGATCTTGGTTGCTGCATTAAGGATGGACTGGAGAGGGGAGAGTCTAGTGCGGGGGAGGCCAATTAAAAGAGAATTACAATAGTCAAGGCGGGAGTGGATCAGGGCCACAGTGAGGGTTTTTGTGGTTTCCAAGGTGAAAAAGGGGCGAATTCAAGAGATATTCTTCAGGTACAAGTGGCAAGAGCGGGCGAGAGATTGTATATATGGGGTGAAGGAAAGATCAGAGTCAAACATAACACCCAGAAAGCAAGCCTGCTCACTAGATGTTATTGTGGTGCTGCACACTGAGAGGGAAATATCAGATTTAGGGAGGTTAGTGAAGGGCGGGAGCAGGAGAAGTTCAGTTATGTAAAGGTTGAATTTCAGATAACTTTAATTTTTTTCATAACTACTCTGACCTCCGAGGGTATGTACACATGGTGTTTTACTGAACTGTTTTCCTCTGGCAGAACTCAGCAGGTATGACTTCTTCTTTCGTCTCTTTTCAGTCATTTTTTAGACAGTTTTGCCACTTGTACAGTGGTGTTCAAAATAATAGCAGTCCGATATGACTAACCAGATTATTCACTGTTTTTGGTATAAATTCTATTACCACATGTCAAACAATTTACTAGTTAATGCAGTAGATTCTTAGAAAACCGAAAGACTCAGCATTCATGATCTGCATGTTTTTAAGTATGTGTATTTGAATGTGTTCAAAATAATAGCAGTGTGGAAAGGCATCACTAATAAAAATGTGGTGCAGTCTCCATTCATAGGCCCATTTTGAATTCTAATCCCATTTCTCCTGGACTTCGCTCCTTTCTCCCAACACTTATTCATCTATTTGCCTTTTAATACCTGTTAGTATATTTTCCACTTTTTTCTTATTCATTCATCAGTTGCCAGTTGAAATTAACTCACCATCCTTATTCTCCTAATAGTTTAAAAATCTACTGAGTGTACCCATATGTGACGGACATCCATGTTGGGCCTTTAATACCTTAACGTCCAAGGAGGTATAGGTACATCCTTTGTTGTGTCCCTCCCTTTGATGCAAGCTCAAACATCCCCCCATCCATACAGTGACATCATCACTGCGCGCCCCGTCACATGATCTGATGCCCCTTGGACGTAGGAGGATGCAGGACGAAGGGAGAGACGGAGGAGAGTGTCGGAGAGGTAAATTATATTGTTTATTATTTTTGTGTGTGTCAGCATGGGGGGCCACATGCAGTGATGGTGGTGTACACTTAGATAAATTTCATATGCGCCGGTCCCCCCACCCACCTCACAGCTCCGACCTCAGCACTGAGCGGTGATGGACAGTGGGATGCAGTGCATATTAAACAAGCCTCATAAGCAGGGGCACAAGACCACCAGCCACATCTGCAGGCTCCGCCAGCCTCCTCCAGCGCAGCCCTACAGCCACACAGTCCATTTATTTAGACTAGAAGACAAATACCCCACTTTCCCCCAAAATTTAGAGGGAAAAAAGTACATCTTATAGTCCGAAAAATATGGTAATCTGTTTGGTAAATTGCGTTATGTAAAATTAAACTTTCTAGGTTTCAATAAAATGCAATAACAAGTGATCAAAACATCACATCAACGCAAAAATGGTATCATTAGAAATGTCAGCTTAAAAAGCAAAAAAATAAGCCATGGCACGGCCCTAGATCCCGAAAAATGAGAACGCTACAAGTTGTGGGAAATGGCAGCAAACCAAAAGCGCAATAATTTTTTTAATTATTTCTACAAATTTCTGAATTTTTTTCACCACTTAAACAAAAGTTAAATTATACTTGTTTGGTCTCTACAAACTCATACTAACTAGGGGAATTATACTGATTGATCAGTTTTACCATATAGTGAATAGTGGTGAATAAAAAAAAAACAATGTGCAATTTCACTTTTTTTGCAATTTCATTAAACTTGGATTTTTTTTTTACCATTTTCCAGTACACTGTATGGTAAAATGAATGATGTCATTGAAAAGAACAACTCATCTGTCATAAAATAGCCCTCATACGGCTATATTGACAAAAAGAGAAAGAAATTATGGCTCTCGGAAAAAGAGGAGGAAACAACGAAAATCAAAAATGGAAAATCGCCCAGAGGTGAATTGGGGTTAAAAACCAATCTGTTTTCATGTTTTGCTCATTTGTTGTTTTCACTTGATAAAAGCGCAAATACAGTGTTGAAATGCGTTGTGAGTAAAAAAGCAACCATATTGTCATCATTTTATGAATAATCAATTTCCTCTACCAGCATATCCCACAATGCTTTATCCAATTGGATCCAGAATGCACATATGCCCAGTGTGGGGCAGCGCCGGGATTGCAAGTCAGGAAAACGTTGAGCCCGGGATTAGTTCAAACAGTACCCGGTTTTATTGCTGATAAACACAGCGATGGCACAAGCTGCCGGAATCCGGGTCGCAGCTGGGTACACAGGATACAGTCCACACATAAAGTAACCCGGTTCCTTCAGGTTATGAGCTTTCCGATATAGGTCGACCCAAGCTCCCAGCCCTCCTGGGCTAGACCGTGTTATTATAGCACACGGCCCCTGGAACGCTTGACCTCTCCCGTCTATATCTGCTGCTGCTTCAGCTTAGGCAAAAACTGTCCACTGGGAACCCCGCCCTGTCTCCTAACCAGGCTTTTAACCCAGTGCTCCTTCCGGGACCCTGCAAGACCCGGAGCGGAGGGAGTGGACCGTCCCTCTTTCTTGCACCCTATACCGGCTTCAATATGTGACAGTGCGCATTCTGGGGGAGACATAGCGCCCCTCACATATGATCCCCCGCACTGTCTCACACACCCCCCCGTCGGTTCAAACTTGTGGGGTTGAACCCCAGCCACCAAACAGGGTGCCCGGGACAGGGCATCCGCATTGCCCTGCAACTTGCCAGCCCGATGCTCCACTGAAAAATTGAAGTTTTGGAGGAACAGGAACCACAGGGTGACCCGAGCGTTCCGTTACTTGGCATTTCGCATCCAGACCAGGGGAGCGTGATCCGTAACCAACCGGAACTGTCGCCCGAGCAAATAATAGGGTAGGGACTCCAAGGCCCATTTAACAGCCAAGCTCTCCTTCTCCACTACACTATAATTCTTTTTTGCTGGGGAGAATTTCCGGCTTAAGTAAGTGACCGGATGTTCTTCTCCGTCCACTTCTTGCGATAGCACAGCCCCCAGCCCCACCTCCGAGGCGTCTGTTTGCACAAAGAAGGTGTGTTTGAAGTTAGGACTGATGAGGACAGGCTGTCCGCACAAAGCCAACTTCATGGACTGAAAGGCTGCCTCTGCTTGGGGATTACAACACACCAAAGCAGCCTTCTTCCCTTTCAACAGGTCGGACAGGGCCGCCGTTCACCCAGCAAAATTGGGTATGAAGCGTCGATAGTACCCAACTATGCCGAGGAACGCCCTCACCTGTTTGGTAGACACCGGTCGGGGCCAATTTTGAATGGCCTCGATTTTGTTTATTTGGGGTTTGATAACCCCTCGCCCAATCACATACCCCAGGTACCGGGCCTCCTCGAGTACCATGCACATTTTTTTGGATTTGCCGTCAGGCCTGCAGCCCTGAGTGAATCTACCATGGCCTGTACCTGAGATAAGTGGGTATGCCAATCCGGACTAATGATGATGATGTCATCTAGGTAGGCGGACGCGTACTTCCGATGAGGCTCCAACACTATGTCCATGAGCCGCTGGAATGTAGCCGGGGCCCCATGCAACCCAAAAGGCAACACAACATAGTGATAGAGGCCCTCCAGGGTAACAAAGGTGTTTTTTTCCTTGGCCGACTCTGTTAGCGGCACCTGCCAGTAACCTTTGGTCAGATTGAGCGTTGTGAAGTACAGGGCTTGCCCCAGTCTTTCAATCAGCTCGTCCACCCAGGGCATGGGCTATAGATCGCAGTTAGACATGTCGTTCAGCTTCCGGAAATCGTTGCAGAACCGCAGCGATCCGTCCAGCTTCGGAATGAGCACAATGGGACTAGCCCATGCGCTCCGGGATTCTTCTATCACCCCTAACTTGAGCATGTGCTTAACTTCGGCCGCGATGGCTTGCCGTCTGGCCTCGGGTACCCGATACGGTTTCACTCGCACTTTTACCCGGGGCCCAGTGACAATGTCATGTTGAATGACGGAAGTGCGCCCGGGCAGGTCAGAGAACACATTGGGATTCTGCTGTACCAACTTTCGAGCCTCCCGTCGCTGGGCCTTAGTGAGGGTGTCACTTATTCGTACCCCTTCGGTCTCCCTCGTGGCCGAAGGGGGAGGTTCTCCAGTTACACCGGAAGCCTCCATGATCAAGCACTCCTGGTCTTTCCACGATTTCAGCAAATTAACGTTTGTATAGCTGCACGGGTTTCCTTTTTCTGGGCTGGTATACCCTGTAATTCACCTCTCCTACTTTTTCCCAGATTTCATATGGCCCCTGCCATTTGGCCAAGAGTTTGCTCTCCGCCGTGGGCACTAAGACAAATACCTGGTTCCCCACCTCAAAGGTCCTAACGGTGGCCCGAGTATTATACCTGCGGCTTTGAGCTCCTTGGGCATCCATCAGGTATCCTACGGCAGGTATCCCGGTCTCAGGGTCGTCGGGTTCAGCACCCTGATTCCCTGGCATCAGGGGAGGGTTACCCCTCCTTCCCCATAAGGACCAAAAGAATGGTAAGTCTCTTCCCAGTGACTCACCGTGGCCGGGTCTACACGTTGCAGGCGTTTCTTCTCTTCCTTGTCACGGGAACCACGCCTGTGGCTGTGGGGCCCGGTGGTCCAGAACAAAATGAGTTGGCTGAACAGTTTAGGGGTTAATTGTTTTCGTGACGCCACCTGTGAGAGTTCCGGTGATGTCCACCGGCGCTGCTTGGGCCTCCGGGGGATGGGACGCTCCCCACAGAATGAGCGGGAGTCCCCGGAGCCAGGAGCTGCACAAGATGTTGTGAGGCAGCTGCAGTACTTCTAGCATGCGGAGATGGACAGTTCTGAAAAAGGCATGGACACTGAAAGTCTCTGTAACGGGTACTTTACTGTAACCAGCAGGTGATACATGGTATACAGTTAACGGGTAACGGACCGGGTGGACTCAGCAAGGACCAGTGTTTCTCAGAGCTCCGCAGTGTTCCTCCATTCTAACTTATTCTGAATGAGTTGCCGATGTCGCCTTTGAGTGCCAAGGTCGGGTACAAGGGACTACTTATATTTCCATGCCGGTGTGTACGTTCCGGTGTGAGGGGTAGTTTGGGTCCTTTTGGTGGGTACTCCGCTGGCAAGACGGCTCTGTTTGCGGCGGCGGTGGGGTACTCCTGTAGAGCGGTCCCTCCACTCCTGGTTTGCATGGCAGTGATAAACGACTCACAGCTTCGGAACCAGTAATCCGGCTGTAGATGGGCGCGGGTGGATTTTGACCCGTATGCATTCGCCCAGGGTCCGGTTGTTGAGGCACTGGGGTAATAGCGCCTAACCGGGGGTGGTGGTGGCCTAGGGGCTGCACGGAACTGTGCAGGGCCCCTTCTCCTACGTTCCTCCTGGCCACGTTCTGCTTCCTCCTTCTCCTACATTGCAGATCTCGTTCTTACTAACTTTCTGCACTAACTTGTTCCACTAACACACTACACCTACACCACCAGGACCTTATTGGCCCTCTATGCTGATGTGCATGTAGGGTATGGAGCTCTGAGTTTTAACCATGTCATTGCTTAGTCAGAGAATATTGCTGCTGCTGTCTGGGCTGCAATACACTCCTGTGATGCACTCGTTGCGGGGCGCCACACCAGCACAGTCCCGTAGGATAGAGACTTTACCACTCCGACCACGTGGGCCACCTCTCCACACGGAGTGGACAGAGTCACCTCTGTGGTCGGATACTCGTGTAGGTCCCCGTGTATAAACCGGACCCCGATCAGTCTCCCAGTGGGTTGCAACCCGGGGATTAAGGATGCATGAACCAGTGTCACCAAACTACCGGAGTCCAAGAGAGCTTTGGCTCTGTGTCCATTAATGAACTCCGGGCACAGATGTGGTTCCATTGGGGAAACCACCACATCTGCGGTAAGCAGGGGGCTGGCATACATCGAGGCCCGGCGTGTGAACCCGCAGTCCATGGGTTACATTGTTAGTGGGCAATAAGCCACCACATGTCCCGGCCCTTTGCAACGCCAGCACCACGGAGCAGTTCTAGGGGAGCCTGGTCTCCTGCCAGCCTCATTCCAGGGCACACCCTTGGCAGATACATGTTTAGGAGGGTACCCCGTAGATGGACGTACACCTTTACCTGGCTCCAGAGGCCGGCGTAACTGCCGCAGTGGGACAGAGTCCCGTATGAACTCCTGGGTGGCTGTATATCGCTCTATCAAGCTAACTACCTAGTCCAAGGTACCCGGGTCCTCTTGCCCCACCCAACGCTGTATCGCAACCGGCAGAGTCCGTACCAGCCGGTCGACCACCACCCTTTCCACCATCTGTCCCGGAGTCAGGCTCTCAGGCTGGAGCCACCGTCTTACCAACTGCAACAAGTCATATGCCTGGGAGCGAGCCGGCTTGGACTCCACATAGGACCTGGAAAACACCCGTTGGGCTCGGACGTAAGTATTGACCCCCAGTCTAGGAAGGATCTCACCTTTGAGTCTCCCGTAGTCCTGTGCATCCTCCCAACTGAGGTCTGTGTAGGCCTTCTGGGCATCGCCCATCAGGAATGGCGCCACCACTTCAGCCCACTGAGCGGCAGGGAGGCCTTCTCGCTCTGCGGTGCGCTCGTAGACTGTGAGGAAAGCTTCTACGTCGTCCTCCGGACTCAACTTCCTCAGTGCCGATCGGACCCGATCCCGGGCCTCACGCCGTTCCGGGAGAGGCGCTGCTGGGGGGTCTCGTAGGGCCATAACTTGTTGCAGGAGCTGTTCATTCATTTTCTGCTGTTGCTCCTGCTTTTGGAGCTGCTGCTCCTCATGTCGCTGTTGCTGCTCTTGTTGCTGCTGCTGGGTAAGTACCAGCTGCCTTAGGATTTCCTCCATACTAATGGCAGACCTGACCTGTAGCGTGGTTTCAGTACGGACATGCAGTCCGTGGTTCAGGCTGCCCGCATTCTCCACCATGTGTGGGGCAGCGCCGGGATTGCAAGTCAGGAAAACGTTGAGCCCGGGATTAGTTCAAACAGTACCTGATTTAATTGCTGATAAATGGCACAAGCTGGCACAAGCTGCCGTAATCCGGGTCGCAGCCGGGTACACAGGATACTGTCCACACATAAAGTAACCCGGTTCCTTCAGGTTATGAGCTTTCCGATATAGGTCGCCCCGAGCTCCCAGTCCTCCTGGGCTAGACCGTGTTATTATAGCACACGGCCCCTGGAACTCTTGACCTCTCCCGTCTATATCTGCTGCTGCTTCAGCTAAGGCAAAAACTATACACAGGGAACCCCGCCCTGTCTCCTAACCAGGCTTTTAACCCCGTGCTCCTTCCGGGGACCCTGCAAGACCCGGAGCGGAGGGAGTGGACCGTCCGTCTCTCTTATACCCTATACCGGGTTCAATATGTGACAGTGCGCATTCTGGGGGAGACATATGGTAGCGCCCCTCGCATATGATCCCCCGCACTGTCTCACACCAGATGTAAAGAAAAAGAGTATGGGAGGACTTCTTTACTTAACATTTTTACATTTATATCTGCAAAATGTTTAAAATCCATAATTTTTAATGTATATATACTCGTGTATAAGCCGACCCGTGTATAAGCCCACCCCCCTACTTTTGCCCCCAAAACCTGGGAAAATCTATTGACTCGTGTATAAGCCGAGGGTGGACCCCAGCACAGGTATACAGCCCCCAGCAGTGTGGTATACAGCAGCCCCAGAGGTATATACAGCAGCCCCAGTGGTAGTATACAGCAGCAGCCCCAGTGGTATATACAGCAGCAGCCCCAGTGGTATATACAGCCCCAGTGGTAGTATACACGCAGCCCCAGTAGTATATACAGCCCCAGTGGTAGTATACACGCAGCCCCAGTAGTATATACAGCCCCAGTAATATATACAGCCCCAGTGGTATATACAGTCCCAGAGGTAGTATACAGCAGCCCCAGTAGTATATACAGCCCCAAAGGTAGTATACAGCAGCCCCAGTAGTATATACAGCCCCAGTGGTATATACAGCCCCAGTGGTAGTATACACGCAGCCCCAGTAGTATATACAGCCCCAGTGGTATATACAGAGCCAGTGGTATATACAGCCCCAGTGGTAGTATACACGCAGCCCCAGTAGTATATACAGCCCCAGTGGTATATACAGCCCCAGAGGTAGTATACAGCAGCGCCAGTAGTATATACAGCCCCAGTGGTATATACAGCCCCAGAGGTAGTATACAGCAGCCCCAGTAGTATATACAGCCCCAGTGGTATATACAGCCCCAGTGGTAGTATACACGCAGCCCTAGTAGTATATACAGCCCAAGTGGCATATACAGCCCCAGAGGTAGTATACAGCAGCCCCAGTAGTATATACAGCCCCAGTGGTATATACAGCCGCAGTGGTAGTATACACGCAGCCCCAGTAGTATATACAGCCCCAGTGGTAGTATACAGCAGCCCCAGTAGTATATACAGCCCCAGTGGTATATACAGCCCCAGTGGTAGTATACACGCAGCCCCAGTAGTATATACAGCCCCAGAGGTAGTATACAGCAGCCCCAGTAGTATATACAGCCCCAGTGGTATATACAGCCCCAGTGGTAGTATACACGCAGCCCCAGTAGTATATACAGCCCCAGTGGTAGTATACAGGGCCCCAGCAGGGCCCCCCTCATAGTTTGGCGCCCCACCTCACATGATGGCCCCCCCCCGCATGCAGCGCTGCGCATATACATTACCAGGATATCAGCTGTCACCCTCCGGTGGCGGATCGCGGCTCCTGGGGTCCGGGCTCCATCTTCCTCTGTCTTCCTGCTTTGTGGCCGCCGGGCTCATTGCGATGAAGTAATCGCGACGCCAGCCGGTCACGTGACAAGCAGGAAGACACAGAGGAAGATGGAGCCCGGAGCCCAGGAGCCGCGATCCGCCACCGGAGGGTGACAGCTGATATCCTGGTAATGTATATGCGCAGCGCTGCATGCGGGGGGGCCATCATGTGAGGTGGGGGCGCCAAACTTTGAGGGGGGCCTGTATACTGGTATGACTCGCGTATAAGCCGAGGGGGGGACTTTTCAGCCCAATTTTTGGGCTGAAAAACTCGGCTTATAAGTGAGTATATAGGGTATACGTACTATATGACATTATATTGTTGATGAACAGGGATTACTTCTTAAAGGAGTTTTCCCATGTACAAAGTTAATTTTAAAGTTCATTTAAATCAATAGATCTTGGGATAATAATAAGTTCCACAACTAGATGGGTTTAAAAAAAATTGTTCCTATGCTGAGATAATCTTATATATGTGCCCCTGATATGTAGTATGTAATGGATGTGACTGACTGTACAGGGACATGGACTGATCATACCACATCTCCTGTGCTGAGATAAAATCTTATATATGTGTCCCTGCTATGTACTGTGTAATGGATGTGTCTGACTGTACAGGGACATGGTCTGATCATACCACATCTCCTTGGCTGAGATAATCTTATGTATGTGTCCCTGCTATTTACAGTGTAATGGATGTGTCTGACTGTATAGGGACATGGTCTGATCATACCACATGTCCTGTGCTGAGATAATCTTATGTATGTGTCCCTGCTATTTACAGTGTAATGGATGTGTCTGACCGTACAGGGACATGGTCTGATCATACCACATCTCCTGTGCTGAGATAATCTTGTATATGTGTCCCTGCTATGTACTGTGTAATGGATGTGTCTGACTGTACAGTGACATGGACTGATCATGCCAAATCTCCTGTGCTGAGATAATCTTATATATGTGTCCCTGCTATGTACTGTGTAATGGATGTGTCTGATCGTACAGGGACATGGTCTGATCATGCCAAATCTCCTGTGCTGAGATAATTTTATATATGTGTCCCTGCTATGTTCTGGGTAATGGCCGTGTCTGACCATACAGGGACATGATCTCATTATACCACATCCTCTGTGCTGAGATAATCTTACATATGTGCCCCTGCTATGTACAGTGTAATGGATGTGTCTGACCGTACAGGGGACATGGTTTGATCATGCCAAATCTCCTGTGCTGAGATAATTTTATATATGTGTCCCTGCTATGTTCTGGGTAATGGCCGTGTCTGACCATACAGGGACATGATCTCATTATACCACATCCTCTGTGCTGAGATAATCTTACATATGTGCCCCTGCTATGTAATGTGTAATGGATGTGTCTGACTGTACATGGACATGGTCTGATCATACCACATCTCCAGGGTGGGGAGGAGGTGAGAGGATATACAGACATTACAGCACAGGACAATAAATGATTATTTTTTTGAGGTGAAACATTTCCCTGCCTGTTTTTAAAAAATGTTTTATCTCAGAGAAAAAATAATTTGTAACTCCATGAGGTAATGTCTATATAGTTCTATACTTCTTCCCCTGCCCAGGAACTGTGATATGATCAGACCATGTCCCTGTATGGTCAGACACGGCCATTACACAGTACATAGCAAGGACACATATATAGGATTATCTCAGCACAATAATATTTTATTAAGGCTGGGGTCACACATGAGCCCTTGGTCCGTTTTTGGCTTCATTTTTGTCATTTTTTTTTTCTAAGTCCAAAAACTGACAGAAAAATGGATTGGATGTAATAAACACCCTGTCCGTTTTTTTCTGGACCTCAAAACATTGCTCTGTCTGTTTTTGAGCCAAAAACGTTGCTAGCAACGTTTTTGGCATCAGTTAAAAAACGCATGCGTTTTTTTAACATGGGGCCCTATGGGAAACGCGTGCGTTAAGGCATGGCACATATTGGCACTTGCGTTAACGCACATGCGTTTTTAATGAAAAAATGACTAAGTTAAAAAACGTTCAGGGGAGCAGGAGGCTCAAAAAGCACCCTATAAAAAACGGATTGGTGATGAAAATCACTTCCAAAAACGGACTTTTATGTGTGACCCCAGCCTAACATATCCAAATGTGGAAATTATTATTTCAAGATCTATTGATTAAAATGATCTTTAAAATGAACTCGTTTAGGACTCCGCACTACCAGTAAAAAGCTCTTAGCTATGGCAATTGCAATGCAAATGTTGAGGAGATGTCAAAAGTTCTCCCCTTTGGTAGCACAATGATCTTCACTAATCATAATGAAGAACAAGTCAAGTGGGCTGGATCGATTTCTCATATTTTTTTTTATGTACCGTAACGTTTCATGGTAAGCTTTCGTGCAGGTTCTATCTATATCTAATAATTATAAAAATTAAAATGTATCAAGTCCCAGAATCAAATTTGTGATTCGGTACAACAACAAAAATGTTAACTTGTTTGAGAGGGCAGGCAGCAACGTTTACCTTGTAACATGGTAAAGGATACTTTGTTCTGGCTAGATATCAACCATGTGACATCATTCTGTTTATACCGGATTTAATGTTTTTGAGTGTTTTCAACTTCGCTGCTCTGGTTAGCAACATACTAGCTTTAATATAGACTCTCTCTGGTATCACCATTGGATACATGAAATACATCAGCAAAATAAATGTAAACTGATGAGGAGATAGGAATCTACACAGGGCTACGTAAAAGAAAGGGCTCATGATGGGAATAGTTACATGGCCATATTAGCTTGCAAGAAATCGGAGCAGCCCTGTGTATATTTGTACATGCACCATAAAGGACTCATCGGCTGGTGTTAGAAATGTACTAAATAAATGTGATAGTGGTGAAAGCGTATTTTTTTCTGGTTCATGAACAGCTCCAAAAGAATGTGAAAGCTGAAACCTTTAACCACAGAACTTCCTTTGCAGGGAGAGAAGTAATCTGTTTCCCATTAAACAAAGCTTCCTTAACTCCTAGGATAGAGTATGCAGGCTCTGCGCTGGTGGCTACTTTCCAAGAAAACATCCCTTCTGACATTTCCAAATTGCAAAGCCTGTGCAGGAAAACTGCCAAACCTCCATCCTAGGCTCTGTCTCAGAGTCAGTCACCACATTTTTAAGCAAAGTTTTTTTTCGACTAGTCCATAATTTCTTAGCGTTATGTATAAAGTCAGTGCTTGTACTAAACTAAAATAGAACAATCCCATATCTACAAAGAGAGCCACAATACGCAGAAGTGTAATTTATAGCTCCAAGTTCCAAATACTACATCTGTGAAAGAACCCCAAACCTTAAGGCGAGATGCTGACAGCATTACAGAAGTGTGTTTGGGATTGTTTTGGTTCGTCCAGCCTGGGTCCGTGGGGCACTCAGAACCGGGCTCCAGCACTGCAGGGGAAGTCACGGGGTTCAAGACCCGGCTTCCGTGACCCTGGGGGAGTCAATGCTAGATTGATTGGCGTTTTGATTGTCAGATTGAGAATAAAGTTTGTAGAATTGAGGTTCTTGACGCCACCTACGGTTCTCGGTCAAGAGGACGACGCTGCGGTTCAGACCTCCAGGATTGTTGGTATTGCATCCTGATGTCGTTGCTCCCCATAGATGGAGCAGTTCCCCGGGGCAAAGGTGTTTGATTGCGATAAATGTGCAAGGCCGTGTTCAGCTGGTCTATTTTTGCAGTTGGCAGCTCTGCAGGCGGGGAAATAAAACAGTCTCACACAGGGTTGGAATGCTGTACCCGGTTTACTCGCTCAAGCTGCAACTGATCGCCGGGCAGTTCTCTCTGCCAAGTTGCAGTCTTGTCCATCACCAAGGGACTGGGATGATTTGCCGAAGACGCCCTTTGTGTGCCTTTCCTCTCTCCAGTCTTTCTCTCCCAGTGTTACTTCTTCGCCTCTCCTGTCAGCGCCTCCACCCACAGTGCCCCAATCCAGCAGTCACGGGTCCTCTCGGGCGACCGGCATCTGTCTCCTGACCCTAGTCCGGCTGCCTTCTCAGCGGGGGCGTCGGGTTACGACCACAGCTCCTATAGACCTCGTGGCCTCCGGTTTAATGGTTCGGGTGTACAGCTTCAGCGCCACGTCCAGAGCTGGTCCCTGGTTTTCGACCAACCCCTCTGCCTGACTACGGCCAGTCCCGGATTCGGGCGCACAGGTTGTTCTCACTCCACCTTTGCCCCTGTGGTCTTCTCTGTTCCCCTTACTTACTACTGCATACTCTATTTACTACTTTCTTACTCCTTCCTCCACCCTCCACCTGTTTTTACCTTGTCCCTCGAACTGGGCCCCATACCCCCAGGAACATCCATGGTCTCCTGGGTCCTAGGGTGTGTTGGGTGTTTTGGTGGGTGTCTTGGACTGAGGACACCACACCCGTTCTTTGGGTGCAGTAGTTCTCGTGGCGACCAAGTCGGAGAAACATCACATTCTCCCTTGGCAAAGATTAGCTTGTCCCCAAGCGATTTGCGGGTTTTAAAGATGTTACTCAGATTTCATACATTTTTTTATAGCATGCACACATAACAGTATAACATAACAAGATTACTTTTTCTTCCTTCACCGGGAGGTTCCGGTTTGAACGTTACTAACAAAAATATATTCTTAAAAATTAAGTAAAAGTAGTCCACACATAAAAAAACAAGAAGTGCAAAGTTCACGCTTCCAGGTCTCATGATGTCCATTTAGTCTCTTTACGGCACTGTATCCTGGGCTAAATAGCACAAGTGCAATAATTGTACTGTCCATAATTGTCTTTTTTCAAATTGGCGGATAACATAAGCTAATGTTCAATATCTACGGGTACCTAACTAATTGTGTAATACACTGCACAGATAACTTGTCACATTATAAACAAAATACACACTTTTCTGAATACTTAACTATATACATTTCTAACTCTGCTCAATGTTTTACTGCAGTTCTGGTATTTTTTTGGGAGGTGACACTTTGTACACCCGAAGGGCATACCATCCCGGATGTCCCATGTGTCTTATGTAACTCACCTCATCTCCGGGATACAAGTCCCTACCCAGGTATCCTTTGGGCAGATAGGACTCAACGTCCCTACGGCTTACAAACACCTCCTCATTCAGACCATGCTCATTAATAAACCCCCACCTGTTCATCAAGTGAAAGTCCACCACTTCTCTCCTTTGCCGCTCAGTCGGGGTTGCTGCTAATGCCTTTTGGGTGCACTCCTTCTCCTTCAAGTTGGCCTCCTCCTGCACCCACCATCTGGCTTGGTGTTGTCAGTGCTCCTCCTCCTCAGATGCTTGGCTTTGGCACCAGTAGCCTTCCTTTCCGCTGGTCTCGGCTTCATCTTTCATGTGGGTCTCCTTAATACGGGCTGCCACCTGGAGCTCTGCCACCTCCTCCCTTCACCACACCCAGTGGAGCTGCTGGGCACCGGTCTTCATGGGCTTCACTGGAGGCACAATCTCCTCTCCTTCACCACTCTGTTGGTCTCCTGCTCCCAGACAGGGTTGCTGGTGTAGGGCCCCCAGAACCACTCCTGGTTTTGGTAGAACACTCACTTCTACTGGGGTGGCAGCATCACTCGTGATCTGCAGCTTGCTCTCCTTTTTCTCCTTAGGTGGTACTGGGGTTTTTGGTACTGCTGACCCCTTTGGGGTGCAGTACCTCCCTGTGGCATCCAGCCAGAGGGGCGCCACAAAAACATGTTAGATGGCACAGAAATGTCCTTCCCAGGTACAGTCAGATGTCTCCCCTGTTCTCTCCAGCAGCCTCCAAAGTGCTGGGCGCAAATGGCAGAAAACGCCAGCCCCTCTTGATTTCTCTCCCATCTGACATCTCAGATAAGGGAGAAATGTCTTTTCCTGCCGCCCCTCCGTTTATCCTCACCATTCCCTCTGGTCTCCCGTCTAGTTAGTACCTTCAATTCCAAATGCGGCCCTCCGATCACCCAGCAGCTTTCCTCCTTTGCGTCTCCTTCTGTCTCTTCTCTGCCAGGAGAATGATGTGTACTGACTTCAATGAGGTCATTACAAGTCAGGATCCTTGGGCCAATTCTGATCCCATGGCGATCTCCAGTGCCTTCTGTGGAGATCACAGTGGGTTCACAGTTCACCCTTGTGTGACCTGAGGATCCCGAGCTATAATGACGTCACTAAGATCACTGCAACTCAGTCTCCTGGCAGGGTGCCTGCTCTGAAAGCATATTGGGGATGTCTCCATTTGCTGTAACACAGATTCGGCGAAGTTCCTCTATAACCTAGAATCTACAATGTATAGGCAATTTCCATGTTACTTCAACAGCCAATCACAGACATCCACTCTCTGTGACATGATTTGTGATTGGCTGTTGAACCATTCATCAGTGAATACACAGAAAGCTAATGAGCGACGTAGAAGCGGCGGAACGTGATAAGTATAACGCTGATGTTTAACAACTTTTCTTTCTTTTTACAAACCCGAACTCTAGCCCAAACTACCCAGGGAAGTCCGCATTCGGTATCTGTGCCCAAACACTGTTCGTGTAATTAAAGGTAAATTTTAGATACTTTTTTAACAATTCTTTTTTTTTTGAATTCTTTATTTTATTTTCAAACAGTATAAGTGTACAGAGTAAAGACATGACAAACGTCTCCCATTGTGCAAATCATATGAAAGACATACTAAAGAAGAGACAACACTCTGGGCAGCATAGTTGTCTCGAATGTATGTCCGTTGTGTAACATATGCGAGACGTAACTGAAAACATAAACATTATTCACAAAGAAAAGATAAAAATATAGTAGGAAATTTAGAGAAAAGAGAGAAAGAAGTAGGTTCAGGGGGAGAATGCAGGAAGGTGGGAAGGGAAGGAGGGGTTGGAGATTGGGTGAGTGGGGGCCCTTCCCTCCCGTCCTCAAGGGGCAAAAGAGCTCGGCTGCAACAGCATTAGAGAATCGTCAATCAATTAGAAACCTCTACTAACTTTATATACATCCGTGTCCATAAATCTCATCCAGGAGAACCATGTCTGTTTAAAAGACTCAAACGAGTCGTGTACCGAGGCCGTTAAGTCTTCTAGGTGCATTAAGTCGTTTACCTTTGATATCCACATCGCCACCGTCGGGCTTGTCTCCGTCTTCCATAGTAACGGGATACAAGACCTAGCTGCCATCACCAAAAAGCGTAGGAGTGACCGCTTATATCTGGTTGTGGGGATCTCACAGTGGTGGAGCAAGAGTAGACCAGGACCCATCTCTCCCTGGAAGTCAGTAACCAACCGAATGAGTTCTATAACCCTCGTCCAGAAAGGCCGAAGTCTATCACATTCCCAGAAAATATGTAGCAATGTACCGTCAGCCTCCCCGCACCTCCAACACTTAGGGTCAACAGACGGGATGAGTTTATGTAACACAGCAGGTACTCTATACCAACGGGTTAGTATTTTGTAGTTCGCTTCCTGTAACCTGGAACAGATGGATGAGGAGTGAGCTAAGCTAAAGATCCTCTTCCTCTGTTCTGTAGAGAGAATCAGGCTCAAATCCCTTTCCCATGAGAGCATGAAGTGTGGGGTCGGTAGGTCCGGTTGTGTGACCAGATAGGAATAGATCTGAGATAGTGCATGTCTGCTACTCACCGTCGTGGTACACAAGATCTCAAAGGGCGTCTTGGTAAGTTTATATGTCGCTTTTAAGGGCAACTCACGAAGGTAATGAGTTAGCTGAAGGCATCGCCAAAAACCCAGGGGAACCGGTTGCGTGATTAAAGTCAGACTTTCCAAAGTCGGCCATGTAGATCTGTCTCCCAGGGTCGCTACTCTGTCTATTCCAGATTGAATCCATGACTGAAAAACAGAGTCACCTACGCTAGGACCAAACCTAGGGTGGCTCAAGACCGGGGTCTGTGCTGAGTCGGTCGGTAACATCAAAGCCCTAACCAACGGGAGATTACAAACCCTCAAGGTGGCTCCTATAGTCGGATGATCCCAGAGCGTCTCTTTTTTAGGGAGGGTCACCCAAGGCAGCGTCTGTAGGTTGTAAGAGGAATGGTCCTGTTCGATCTTAACCCATAATTTGTTATCCTGGTGTCTGCACCAGTCCACAACTCTGGAGAGATGACTTGCTATGTAGTATAGTTTAACATCAGGTAAATTTACACCCCCGTCTTCCTTCCGTCTGGACATCAGGGTTCTCGCTAATCGAGGTTTCGCTCTGTTCCAAACAAAGGCGGTCTGCATCCTCATTAGTATTTTAAAAAAAGACGCTGGGATGGAAACCGGTAATGTCTGAAAAAGATACAAAATCCTGGGGAGTATAGTCATCTTAAATAACTGGCATCTGCCAGACCACGAGAAGGTAGACTTCATCCAACGCTCCATGTCCGACTCGATTGCACTAAGCAATGAGGGGAAATTGGCACTATATAGGTTTTTAGGATCAGCTGTCAGCATGACTCCCAGATATTTAAGTGCTTTGTTAGCCCAATGGAAAGTAAATGTAGACCGAAGTCTGTGGTATTGCACATCAGGTAATGAGATATTTAGGGCCTCTGATTTTGTTCTATTGATCTTGAAATTGGAGAGAGTATGGTATATCTCCAATTCTTTCAGCAAATTCGGGAGAGACAATTCAGGTTTCGTGATGAAGAATAAAAGATCATCAGCGTAAGCTGCCATCTTATATTCTGATCCACCGTGTTGTAGACCAGAGACATCACCACTGGACCTGACACGACGTAGAAAAGGTTCCAGCGTCAAAATAAAGATTAGCGGAGACAGCGGGCAACCCTGTCGAGTACCGTTGAAAATGTCAAACGGCTCGGAGAGAAGCCCGTTGACTCGCACACTCGCTGATGGGACCGAATATAAAGAAAGTATCCAGCTCAGCATCTGGTTACCCAGACCGATGTGGGAAAGCGTCGATTCGATAAAAGACCAATGAACGCGATCGAACGCCTTCTCCGCATCGGTGGATAGACACATTAGTGGTATTAGATACTTTTTTGCTTTTATTTGTGGGGGAAATTTTTTTTAGCATTTTTCAAGCTTTGAATTTTTACACCATTAAACCAGAGAGTAATGTCACACATAGTGGTCAATAAATAACATTTCCCACGTCTCTTTTTCATCAGCACAATTTTCGAAACAAATTTTTTTTGTTAGGAGGGTAGACGTTTATCAGCAATTTCTAATTTTTACATCAAAATTTACAACACCATTTTTTAGGAACCACATCCAATTTGAAGTGAATTTAAAGGGCCTATATGACAAAAAATACCCAAAAGTGACACCATTCTATAACCTGCCCCCCTCAGACTGCTCAAAACCACATTCAAGAAGTTTATTAACTCTTCAATTGCTTCACAGCACTGAATGCAAAGTGGAATGAAAAAATAAATGCATTTACATTTTACCTAAAAATGTTGTTTTAGCCTTAATTCATTCACTTTTACAAGGGATAGTGTGGTGCCCCTGAGGGTCCAGTTGCCACAGAGGTACTGCACCTTAGCCAGAGGTGTGGTACCCCCACCCCAGGTAAGGAGGGGCACTAACCGGTAACCACACACACCTACACCCAACACTAGCCACTCCAGCCCAGGAATATGGAGGGAGCTGTCGTACCCCATACCTGGCTGGAGATAGGGGCTTAGATAGGAAGGTGGGTGGACCAGTAGGAAAGAGAGAGCTTTTGAAAAAAACAATCAGAGAGAAGTGTGAGAATAGAGTAGGGCAGTGACAGTATAAAAAGACCAGTAGAAAGATCTAGAAGGAGTTCAGTTCAGTCAGAGAGTCTCTGAGGAGAGAGAACAGAGAAGGAGTTCTGTCAGGTAGCCAGTCAGTCAGAGGGAGACTGAGAGGTCAGATGGTCAGTGAGTGAGACCAGGGGACTGGAGCTGGAGGAGCTCGTCCCAGGCAGGAGAGAGCAGTGCAGGAGCTCCAGAGACAAGCAGGGGTCCCAGGGACACGGGAAGTGAGAAATCCACCCATGGGGCCCGCATCCATTGCCGGTCACAGACAAGTTGAGGGACCAGGGCCACAGAGGGTACTTGGCCCAGACTAGTTGAGGAGCTACAGGACTCAGTTAATAATCCAGAGGCGACTGTGACTTCAGGTGCAGCTGCCAAAATCCACACTTATTCGCTGAGAAAGTGGCCGCATAGGGCCAAGGGATTCAAAGGAGCTTGCCCATGAGGGTCTGAGGCCACTGGATCGGGATACTTACTGTGAGGTGCAGGCAGGAGGGAGTGAACCAGCACAGTGAAGACGACCTGGTGAGGTACATAAAAAGGGGGTATTGGTCAAGTGCTACCAATCTACCTGGGAGTGGCTGGATCCCTGGCACGGAGGACACAGCACCCAGTTGGTTGTTGAAACCAAGAACTGTGAGTAAACTATGGAAATTGCACCCTGCTGTGTCCTCGAATTATCTACTGCGTCACCTTCCCTGCACTAGATTGATAACATCTGCTAATTGATTTTATAACTGCCCTGGGGCCACGCTCTACCCGTGGAGAGCAATAACAACTCTGCTATGCCACCAACAGCCCCAGTGGATCAGTTCCGCAGCGTCGGCCATCCATCTAATTGCCGAGAACCACGGGTGGCGTCATGACAATAATCCCCAAAAACTTTCCCTTTTGTATTGACCGCTCAAGGGCCACGGACCGGGTCACGCGACCGATACCGAGTAATCCACGGGCCTCGGAGGCGCGTCAATAGTATGATAATTTGGATGACAAAATTTGTTATCCAGTTTCTTTTGAAGACGCTGATATCCCACATGTGATCAGAGTATAGTAAGCATTTTAAACCCACAGATACTTCCCAGAATTTGATAATAATAGGTCATCATATTGACAAAAAACATTTTTTCACAAAAGTGTTGCTTTAACACCAAATTTCTTACTTTTACAAGAGGTAACACCTTAACTCACATTTTGTTACACACTTTTTTTTATGAGCATGGTGATACCATACATGTAGTCAAAAAGTTCTGTTTAGACAAACAGGAGGGCTCAGAAGGAAAGGAGTGCTATTTTAAATATGTAACACAAATTTGGCTAAACTAGTTTGCAGGCACCATGTCACATTTTCTGGGCAGCTAAAGTACCTAAAAAGCAGAAATTCCCCACAAATCACCCCATTTTTGAAATTAGAAACCTCAAGGATTTTATTTACGGGTATAGTGAACATTTTTAACCCACAGGTACTTCACAGAATTTGATAACAATAGGTTATAATATTGAAAATATTTTTTTCTCTCACAAAAGTGTTGCTTTAAATTTCTCACTTTTACAAGAGATAAGACAATAAAGAGGACCTTACAGTTTGTTACCCACTTACTTATGAGTGCAACAATACCCCACATGTAGACAAAAAGCTCTGTTTGTACAAATGGGAGGGCTCAAAAGGGAAGGAACAATATTTGAATTTTGTAAAAACTTAAATAGCTGGCACTAAGCCTTTTATTACCCAGCATGCCACCACCACCAGGGCCGCTGAAAGAATCGGGTAAAGTGCCTCAAAATGGAGCTGCACAAGAATGCGCCATTTTTAGGGGTGGCTGCTTGCTGCGATTTTTAGCATGGGGCCCAGAACGCTTGGGCCTCACCATTATGAGAATCTCAGCCCCCAGCTGCCTGTGTTTTACCTTGGCTGGCAATCAAAAATAGGGTGAAGCCCATACTTTTTAAAAAAATTATTTAAATAATTAAAAAATAATAATGGGCTTCCCTGTATTATGATGGCAAACCAAGGTAAATCCAGGCAGCTGGGTGGGAGCTTCTACTGCCCACTTTACCAAAACTAAGCAAAGCGCTACATTATTCTTTTAACTTATTTATCTTTACAGTACTATGATGTCAGTCATTGGGCGAGGGGCCCAACAACCAATCACAGATGCTATCACAGAGAATGGGCATCTCTGATTGGCTGTTAAAGTAATCTAATACCAGCCCATACCTTCTAGAATCTAGAATTTATGGGCGGTTTCCAGGTTACTCCAACAGCCAATCACAGATGCCCATTCTCTGTGACAGCATCTGTGATTGGCTGTTCCGCCCTCAGCAGTGAATACCCAGGAAGATAATGAGCGCCCCAGAAGTACAAGCGGGAGGATGTCAGGATGCCAGTAAGTATAACACTGCCGTTTAATAACTATTTTCTTTTGCTGGTCCCCTGCCTCTAAACCAAAATCAAACTTCCCAGGGATCTGTGCCCAAACACTAGATGTTCTGTGATGGACCCCGAACTTACCAAATCGAGTTCGCCCATAATAACACATCTCCAATTTTCTAAGTAAATATATCGGTATTTATAAAGGTGCTATTGACATGAATTTCCCACCATATGTCTTTAACAACTCATCCACTCCACACAAGCAAAGAAATCAACCTTAGATGTCCATAAATTAAGTTAAATGCAATAATAAGAAATGACAAAGGGAAAAAATATTGAACAGATGAAAAAAGAGAGGTGCAAATAGCCATGGAAAGTCAAGACACCAGAAGAAATATTTCAATAATTAGAAAGCAATCCTGCTACTTAGTGAAAACTAATATCAGCTGGTTAAACTGATGGCCTATAAAATTCGGTCTTATTACTAAGATGCCACACAAGAAACATCTCATTATAGGTAAAACCAGTGAACTGTCTCAAGACCGTGATAGCCTTATTGTTGCAAAACATACTAATGCATTGGTTACAGGAAAAATGAATACTGTTGGAGCCATAATCTGGAAGTTGAAAGAATATGATTTTACCATAAATCAGCCACGACTAGGGGCACCCCACGCAGTTTCTGACAGAAGAGTGAAAAGGATTATCAGAAGAGTGAAGGACTCCTGCGGAGAGCTATAGGAACACCTGGATTCAGCAGCTACAATTGTTTCAAAGAAAGAATAACTAGTGCACCCGTGGCCTATATACACTCTCAGCACACAAGTCTCAGTTTTTGAACAAATAACATGTTCTAGTGCATTTAACATTTGTTCAACATTTAGACAAGCCTGTGAAATACTGGGGGAATATAGTCTAGTTAGATGAGTGCAAAATTGAACTTGTTTAATATCATAATGCACACCATGTTTGGAGGCCAAAAGACACTACTTACCACCCAAAACGCCATACCAATAATGAAGTTAGCAGGTGAGAACTTCATGGTGGCTGTTTCTCAGCATATGACACTTCCAAACTTAATATAATTGAAGAAACAATGAATAAACAAATGAACTGTGACATTCTTGAGCAAAATCTATCTTCTACCATGACGATGAAGATGAAAAAAGGGTGGACATTTCAACATGACCTCTTCAATATTTTGATATATGCACACTGGTCCATGATCCCTGGTATGTGGTAAATTGGCCTGGCACCATAGTAAGAGAAAATTGCCATATCTTGATGCTTGCTCCACTATGCTTCACTAAGTTCAGAGTGTATTGTGGCTTGAATTCAGAGTTTGGGGGTTGCCTGACAAACTGTCTGCGGCCCTTGGACCCAAAAAAGAACAATTTTACTTTAATCAGTCCATAAAATGTTTCTCCATTTCTCTTTAGGCTAGTTGATGTGATCTTTGCAAATTGTATCTGCTAAAGTACATGTCTGTTTTCTAACAGTGGAACTTTGAGGGGCTTCCTGCTAATAGATGAGCTTCACATGGGCGTCTTCTTGCTGTCACAGTACAAACAGGTAACTTGAGATGGTCTTTGATTATCCTGGAGCTGATCATTGGTTAAGCCTTTGCCATTCTGGCTACTCTTTGATCCATTCAAATGGTAGTCTTCCATTTTCTTCCACATCTCTGTGGTTTTCAATCAATTTAGCTGAACAGCCTATCATTGTCTGCACTTTATAGGTTTTACCCTTTCCAATCAACTTTTATATCAAAGTAAAGAAGTAATGCATGTACGTACAACATGTAGTAGCTTCACCCGTAAATAAAGGCCACTTGATTGACACCTGTTTCTTTACAGAATGATTGACTTCACTAATTGAACTCCACACTTCTATTATTTTGAATACACCTCCTTTCAATTAATTATTCACATTTATAGACTTAAAACAATGCAGACCATGAATGCTGAGTGTGTTGGTTTTCTAAGAATCTACTTCAACAACTGGCAAATTGTTTGTACATGTGATAATAATAATTTATACCAAAAACAGTGAATAATCTGGTAAATCTTGCCGCTGCGCCCAAAACACTGTGTTGTACAATTAAAGCATAGTGGAAGAGATTTCTAGAAATTCCATCCTCACTATGCTGTTCACGACCTCAGTGTTTTGACAGCTGGTTGACGCCATTCTGTTCCTACGCAGAGTGTTCATTTCAGGCTGTGGAGTTGGAAGCGGCTTCTATCGGGTGCACGCAGGGAGAATCTGCCCTACACCCACAGCACCTGGTAATACAGGTGGACTGCGGTCTCCCTGTAGCCACCTGCAGGTTCCCTTAGGTCAGGAGGAGCTGCGTCCAACACGCAGCTCCTCTGGACCATGGCACATAGCTTAAGTCCTTCTCTGCAATGCAGCGATGTATCAGAGAAAACATAATAGTTTAAAAAGTGGAAAGAAACTTAAGTAGTCAGGTGGGGTCCCTGTCTAGCTTCTTACTATCCCACTACACGTGATTGATAGGTACCTGTCAATCTCTTGCAGCATGGTGGAGAGTACCCATCCAGGGGCCATGCTAAACTACACACAAATACTCCTGTGTTTAAAAGTTCAAACGATGTAGGCATGAATACTCAACAACTACCATGGACTATTAATGTCCTGCAGAGATCATTCACCAGTTCCACCCTGCTTGAAGTCCATCAGTGGAGTTCACCGTTCCTGCTGCTCAGCTGCCAATCCCAGCTGTAGGACCCAATTCAGTATGAAAAATAGAAAGCGGCAGTGGCACGCTTTCCAAGCGTGAATTCTCTTTATTCAGCAATACTTTATGTTACAAGTAATGGCCAAAAGGAAGTTTTTTATTTTTCGTACTATTGCTATGGTATCCCGGCTGGCTTTTCACTGAACGCTGCAGAGTGTTTTAGAGAAACATATACTGTATTTGGCTGTAATTGTACAGCCAGACTCTGGTTTGGGCAGCATGAATCTAGTGACAAGGTTCTCTTCAACAGCAAAATGTGAAAAAATTATTAATTGTCTTTGATGATATAAGTAATTGACCATCTTTCTGATTTGTTCTACATTTTATACATTATACCAGCATGAGGTTTTAGAACAACCTAATCCAATTTTTAATAATTTATTAAATAAAAATAGCAAACCCCTCCATCAATTACACATCTGAACATAGACCACCAAATTATGACTGGCGCCATCGCTTCCCATAGCAGATAACTGCTGACTTAAGTGTCCTAACGTGGCTACATTGCAGTATAATTTTTGTCATACTTTCATATTAGAATGGAAAGTTAAACTTTTTGTATTCTGGGCATCACACCAAAACATTCCAAGGACAATTTAAGGTTTTATTAATTGGTGACCATTGAGATTGAGTTTACTTTAATAGATGTTTGATAAAGTGAAGGCGTATAGCTGATTGAAATATAAGAAGTGTGTGTTATAAGAAAATAAATTTAAATTAGTCAAACTGTTTCTCATATATTAAAAGAAAAGTAGCACGTAAATGTAGTATATAACATGCATGATTTTGCTGTAATTGTGCTGCAGATTCATCTAAAATCTCACCCCTATAATTAACCCCTTTACCACTGGGCAATTTTCCTTTTTTCAGTTTTAGTTTTTTCCTCCCCTTCTTTCAAAAGCCATAGCTTGTATATTTTTCTGTCAATATAGACATATGGCAGCTTGTTTTTTGAGGAACGAGTTGTACATTCAGAAAAAATCATTTTATTTTACCATATAGTGTACAGGAAAATGGGAAAAAAAATTCCAAATGCTGTGATGTTGCAAAAAAAGTGCAATTACATATTTGTTTTTTGGATTTCGTATTCATCACATTCACTATATGGTAAAACTGACATGAAGGTGTGATGCCTTAGGTTAGTATGAGTTCGTAGATACCAAACATGTATAAGGCTGTTGGAGTAAAGCCATGAGATAAAGGAACCATCTGCTTTGGTGCCAGACCAAACGAAGAAGATGTCATCAATAAATCTTTTCCATACACGTACATGGCTCTTAAAGGGGGGTCGATGGGTAAACGTGGGTAGATTCCCACCATCCCAAGAATAAGTTTGCCACAGCTGATGCGCATCTAGCACCCATGGCTACCTCTGAGACCTGATGGAAGTACTGGCAATCAAATAGAAAAAAGTTGTGTTGAGCACAAAGTCCAGGAGATCGATGATAAATGAGTCATGCAGTCGGTTGTAGTCAGTTTGTCTATCTAGAAAGGACATGGTGGCCTAGATCCCGTGTTCATGCTCGATGTTGGTGTAGAGTGACTCCACATCACAGGTGACCAGATAGTCACCTGGAGTGTATGACACCGATCTCAAGTGTTGATAAAATTGGCTGTTTCCTTGAAGAAAGAAGGCAGGATTCACAAAAGGTTGAAGAATTAAATCAAGATAGATACATGCTTTCTCGTTTAGGCTACCGATGCTGGCCTTATCAGTCGTCCTGGTGGCGTGGTGGTGTTTATATGCACTTTTGGTAGTAGATAGAAGGTCGAGGTAGTCGGATTTTTGACCGTTAGAAACTGTTTTTTCTCTGGGGAAATAACCCCAGCTGTCAGTACTGCTCTCAAGAGTCTTTCTAGTTTACCTGAAAAAAATGGCCAGTGGGGTTGGAGGGGAGTGTCGTGTAAAATCTTCAGTCATAGAGTTGCCTATGGGCTTTCTCCAAATACTCTGTATGGGCCTTAAGGCAACATTACTCCCCTTGTCTGCTTCCTTTATAACAAAGGTGGAGTTAGTATAAAGCTTCCTCAGTGCTTTAGTTTCTGCCAAGGTTAGGTTACTGTGACCCCTGCCGACCCAGCTGTAATGTTGTAATGTCCCTCTTAACGAGGTAAAAAAAAATTTTGATGTTTGGGATCAAGGCCAAGGATAGTGTTACCTGTGATCTGTTCCGATGAGGGAATCTGCGAGCCCAAAGCAGTAGTCGAATTCCTCGCTCAGTGTTATGGAGGTCCCTCATTACGTCTGCTCATCCTGAGGCAGGTGTTATGCCAAATCCGGTTCTGGTGAATCATGAACCCCCGGTGATCACTTACCGGAGATAGGCAGACTCTTCGGCATAGTTTACACACTACTGACGCGGCCCGCCTCCTTCTCCATCCATTG
Organism: Allobates femoralis; assembly: GCA_033576535.1. Classification (NCBI taxonomy): domain Eukaryota; kingdom Metazoa; phylum Chordata; class Amphibia; order Anura; family Aromobatidae; genus Allobates; species Allobates femoralis. The sequence continues at coordinate 634,172,679 of JARQOC010000003.1, forward strand.
TTTACTTCTCCATTACACACGCCCCCCACCCTATCAGCTGTCGAGGCTTTGCGGGTGTCAACAAATCACAGCGTCTATTCCCAATGATCCTGTCCCGCCTACTCCCCACCCACCGCCGCTGCCTGACTGTGCATGCGCCAGACATGACGTCACGGCGATGGCGGCACACAGGCAAACACAGGGGCCCACCGGTAGACAGGTATTTAATACCTTGATTCCCCCACCTACACTGCTCCTGACAAAGCCACTGCTGTGGCGACATACAGTTATGCTCTCTCCCTGCTGCCCACACACCAGGCCCTCCACCCTTGGGTATCATATCGGCCAGAGCCCCCTGCTCCCTGAATACCTCCACCTGACTGCTATTCATTATAATATATATGCATAGTGCTGCGCATGAATCCCACTGGCTGCACCCAAGCCTCAAACTTAGTTCCCTAGATCGATTACTAACTCTGGGTTATTTTGTTTTTACCACCCAGTGGGTTCTCATTATTCTATTCAGCCACTTAACAGGGCTTACAGGCACAACTCTTTATTGCCATATTAGCTGTTATTGCTGTGATCCCTGCTACTTGATGTGGTTTTTGCTGTGGGTTCCTTGCTTGCCCGATGTGGTATATGTCCATGTAGACCACATGGGCTGTCTACTGTGTGGGGGTTCTGATCTATGGGGTGTACAAAACAACATATTTAGGAGCCTTTTTATGGAGTGTTGCCCCTTGCAAACCTACGTGATAAATATTGTATTATTACATGTCTCTTATTCCAATCTTTTGTTTTTTTTATTTATTGATCATACAGGTACTAAGGTCACTATTTTTCAGACTCGATGTACTTTGCTCCTTGATAACCTGTATCTACCCCCAAGGATTGTGTTGGTTACATATAGTTTTTAGGAGTCCTCCATGAGTCTTTTTGATTTCAGCATTGACTGTTAGCTTGTTATACCCTATAATTAAGCCATATAAAACCCACCCTTCTGACAGTTATCTCCGATCTGCAGATCATCCCTTGTAGCCCCTTGGGGTTACATCATGGCAAAAAATTGGGTTTGTTAATGACATTACTGTTTATGGTTGATGTACATTGCTCCATGTTATATGTGTACTTATTTACCATCTGTACCCCCTTTAACACCCTCCCACCAGGGTCCTGGTTATATTATACATGTCTTGTGAGGAAACGGTGAATGTTTTTAATTGTTTTTAACCTTAATCAAGGTTCCCTGTCTTTCATTCACTAATAAACATATATTTTTCACCAGCAACTTGGTTGTGCGCACCTCTATACAGAAGCTCTCTCCTCTCCTTCTCATAGCAGCACATCGGGACATAGCAAAAATGATCACTTTCTGTGGATGGCAGAGCTTGCCAACCTTCCACAGGACTTGAACTCTGATAGCTTCCAGGGTCACCGCAGGACTGCCATCAGGTGAAAATTGAGATCCACACAGGGAGATGTCACACGATTATAATGTATCACAAAAAAACAAAAATCACTGGGATGTGTTTAAACATTCCAGAGTTATTGCTACACAAAGTGACACTGGTAAGATTTGAAAAATTTGGTTTGGTCACTAAGGGGTTAAAAAAAAATTAAGAATTAAAAAATTAGACATATTTGGTATTGCTGTGTCCTATCTACCACAAAACCTAATATCTACCCCAAAGTGATATCAAATAAAAACTGACAAAGTTAATGCTCTTGGAATAAGAAGAGGAAGAGACGAAAACACAAAAATGAAAAATCAACCAGGATTAGGTTCTTTCATTTTTACCACAGTAAACAAAAAAAACAAAAGAAATCTTAAAATTCTATATCTATTCCATCCACTCTGAAAGAGTTAAATAAACGTTAAGGTGTATTGCAGCAAAAAATGGAATCTGATGCCGAAAAATGATTTAGCATATTTTTAAGAAATTTTAAGTTACTCATATTCCTAACATATTCAACTGTCTGAAAATATCCAATTGGCAACTCTAAATCACATGACCCGACAGACATATTGGACTTTGTGAACATGTATAGGAATATATTGTTCTATGTTTAGGTGGCATCGGTGAAAAAACGTTTAAGTGAAGTGCAGTGAAATACATGAATGTCCAAAAGTACATAACTCTCCTTAATGTTAGTGTGCTTATAATCTACCAAAATGTTGTGCTTAGAGAACATGGCAATTATCAAAATTGTATTATCCTTATTTATGTCAGTTACAATTTCTATCAATTTTGCTAATGCTACAACAGAGTAGTCAGATCTTGGAAACACAGTCACAGAAGTTCTAATTTTCTGCTTTCTCACTCGACGCTCTGTGAGGGGTATGATGTGCAGTGACATCATGAGGATATCCCACACACTCCCCCTGTGTGACACACCCAGTACTTCGCAGATTGCCTGCTTTTCCAACCTATGGGGAATACCTTCTGTGAGCATACCTCCATATGCTGGAAGATTGAGTCCACATGCGACCTCCATGGGACCTGGTTGGGATTTGGATAGGGATTACATTTTTTAATGAGGGTGTCTTTTGTTTTTCTTACTAATTCTCTATTTTTATGTCTTGCGGTTTGCTTATTTGGACTACATCGGATTCAGTGGACTATGTTGGAATCCCTGGACTGCTGCATATTTTTTGGAGCTTTTTTCAATAAATTGGTGTCACAGGGAACGTGTTGGGGTGTGTTTTTTCAAATAAAATATTTTTTCATGTGTTTATTTGTCTTATTGCTGACTGGGTTAGTAATGTCAGGTATCTGATAGATGCCTCGATATTTAAAAACCCCTGGGCTTGATTCCAGCTGATATTACTCAGCTGGCATCAATCCTGAATACCATTACCTTGTTTGCACACTGCACCAGGGCAACAGGAAGAACCAGGGCAAAGCTCCAGGGTTGGCACATCTAAAGGAGGCTCCACTTCTGGGGTGGCTGTGGCCTGCTTTTTTTAAGCTGGGAAGGGACCAATAATGATGGACCTTCTCACCCTGACAATACAACTCTGTCTGTTCCATTTTTTTTTAATTATTTATAAATAAATAATTTTAAAAATACAAAGTGGGTTGAACCCTGTTTGGATTACCAGCCAAGGAAAACCTGTCAACTGTGGGTTAAAGGACACAGCTGTCCTCTTTACCTTAGATGGCTATCAAAAATGGGGGGACCCAAGTCTTTTTTTAAATGAAATATTTATTTGTGGCTAAATACAAGACTAATTACCCTTTAATGCCAAGGAAAGGCACTAAAGGGTGCAACTTAGAATATGTAGGGGTAGGACATTATGTAGCTGTTTGACATCTATTTATCTATCTCTCATATCTATCTATCCTATCTATTCATTTATCTTGCTGTCCTAGTATCTTAGAAAAAATTGCTCCTTCCGTTCCGAGCTTCACATTGATCCAAACAGAGGTTTCTGACCACATATGGGCTATAGTGCACTCACAAGAAACTGAGTAACAAATTTTGGCATCCATTTTGTTATGCTACACTCTGTAAAAGTGAATAAATAGGGGCTAAAGCAACATTTTTAGGTAAAATATACATTTATTTATTTTTTCATTACACTTTGCAATAATTCCTATGAAGCACCTGAAGGGTAAATAATCTTCTTGGATGTGGTTTTGAGCAGTCTGAGGGGTGCAGCTTTTAGAATGGTGCCACTTTTGGGTATTTTCTGTCACATAGGCCTCAAAGTCATTTCAAATGTGATGTTGCCCTAAAAATGGTTTTGCAATTTTTGTTGTAAAAATGAGAAATTGTTGATAAAATTTTAACCCTTCTAACTTCCTAACAAAAAAATTATGTTTCAAAAATGGTGCTAATGTAAAGTAGACATGCGGAAAAAGTTACTTATTAACTATGTTATGTGACATACCGTATATTTTGGACTATAAGATGCAATTTTTTTTCCCTCAAATTTTGGGGGAAAGTTGGGGTGTGTGTTACAGTCCAGATGTACAGGCAGTGTGGCTCTGGGGCTGTACTGTGGGGAGCGGTGGCTCTTGAGCAGGCTGGAAGAAGCTGGTGCGGGCTGTAGAAGCAGCCGTTGGTCATGTGGGCCTGCTCATTAGACTCATGTAATATGCACTGCATCCCCCTGTCCATCACCGCTCAGCACTGAGAGGTGGGCGGGGGAGCAGCGCATATTATATGAGCCTAAGTGTACTCACCCCACCATCCTAGATATAGCCAGGTATGGCACCCTCTCCTAGTGCACACACAAAAAAAATAAATGATGTAACTCACCTCTCCGTCACTTCCCTGACTGCAGCACTAAGCACTTCTGCTTCCTCCTGTGTCCCAACATCCAATCATGGGATCGGGGCACGGACCGATGACGTTACTGTGCTGCGACGTTCATATGATCAGATGCATTGGACACAGGAGGATGCGAAAGTACTCAGTGCTGCGTGCACCAGCATGTGGGTCATATACAGGGACAGCAGCCATATCCAAGATGAGGGGCATGTACCAGGATTGGGGACCATATCCAGGATGGGGGGTCAAGTACCAGGATGGAAGGGCAATGTACCAGGATTGAGGGGTTGTATCCAGGATGGGGGCTATATACCAGGATGGGAGGCCCTATATAGGATGGAGGGCTATATACCAGGATGGAGAGGATTATATACCAGGCTTGGGGCCCTATCTATGCATGGGGGGCTATAAATCAGGCTGGGGGCCCTATCCAGGTTGAGAGGGCTATATAACAGGCTGGGGGGCCTATCCAGAATGCAAGTCTATACTTCAGGCTGAGGGCCCTATCCAGGATAAGGGGGATATATACCAGGATGGGGGGTCATGTCCAGGATGGGAATTATAAACCAGAATGGGAGACTATATACTAAAATGTGTGTCCATATACAGGATGGGGGAAATATATTACCTAGAAGGGGCTCAGGATGGGGACATTCCCCCAATAAGTGTCAGCAGCAGGTCTCCCCTCCATAACAGTGCATTATAATCACATTTGTTGCTTAATTTTTATCCTCTGTTTCCTCCTCTAAAATCTGGGTGTGTCTTATGGTCCAGTGCATCTGATAGTCTGAAAAATAAGGTAATTCTCTGGATTAAAGGCATAAAAATTAAAGTTTGAAAATTGCTACATTTTCAACATTTCACCAAATTTCCAATTTTTTCACAAATAAACGCAAAAATTATCATCCTAAAATTACCATTAACATGAAGTACAATATGGCAGAATCACTGGCATCTGTTGAAGTGTTACAGATTTATAACCTCATAAAGTGACACTGGTCTGATTTCTAAAATTTAGCCTGGTCATTAACCTGTTTGTAAGTTGGATGTACTTGGTACATCATGATAGGTCATACCTTAAGTACATCATGCTTTCATGTGATCGCTGTGACTGCAGTGACAGCTATCACATGAAAGTGTCAGCTGATTCTGTCAGGGTAGGTTTACACATAACAATGTCCCAGCGACCCCACCAACGATGGGATCGCTGGGACATCGTTATCTGATCGCTGGTGAGTTGTCACAAAGGCAGAATATTCTTTTCCACAATACGGAGGTCCCACTCTGCAGGGGTAAGCGGGAGAACGCTGATAACCACGGTAAATACCGGGTTTCTAAGTGCAGCGCTCTGCTTAGTTACCCACTGTTTACCCTGGTTACCAAGCACAGCCCTTTCTTACAGATACTACCACCACTACAAATTGTAGATAAGGCACAAAAAGAGCAGGTGCTTGAATGGATATCAAGCGTTCCATCAAGTGGGCTCTTCTCCACCTCAATTTCAACATCACAAATACTCGAGTCCTCAGAAGTGTCACCCCAATCGCACTTGCTTCCTCACAGCTCCCAAGTCTCCAGCCGCCCGTCTGAGTATGGGGTAACACAGATGGTTGAGTCTGCAGAGCTGTTCACTCATACTATAGCCTGGGAATCAGAGGTCTGCTCCAAAGTTTCTGTGAGTCCAGACGAGGAAATGATCTGCACTGATGCCCAGAAGCTTTGTGAGTCGGATCCAGGCCCAGATGAAGAAGGTTCTGAGCATAATGTAGACCCTCATTCACAAACTGTAACTTATGTTGGTGGAGACAATAACGAAGATGCTGATGAGACTGAGATAACTGATTGGAATGACAACTTGACTTTTCAGGGCAGAAAGAGGTTGACTCTGAGGACGACGGGTGTGAGAACACACAGGGTGATGATGAGGTTGGAGATCCCACTTACTGTCAACCCACAGTCAGCCAGTCGATGAGGTCAGCAGAGGAGGTGGAGGAGGATGCTAGTGATGACGAGGTTAGGTTGCGACTTCCTCAACCACAACTCTGCCTCTGAGCAGACGTCGTGGTGGCTCTTCAGGTCGCATGGGCTCTACACCTTGCCTAGCCTGGGCCTTTTTTGAGATCGCAAAGGATGACCCAACTCATGTTATCTGTAAGATTTGTCAACAAAATCTTAGTAGAGGGCAAAAAATCAATAGTTTGAGTACTTCATGCATGAACTGCTACATGGATATGAAGCATAAGTCGCAATGGGAAGCTCACTGTGCTACAATGCGGCCTAGAGGGCCGGGCCAACACAGTCTGCCCCATCAAGTGCATCCGGGTTTTCTTCATCCTGTGTGACTGTGGGGACCGCAGTCACACATGCTTTTCGATGCAGACCTTCCACCTCTTTACCCGCAACAGCCAGTATGATTGACAGGTCGTCAGCTCTTTTGGAAGAGAGCAACATCGAGAGCACCACCTTTGGATGAAGGCAACATAATATCTCTGCTTGCACCTCCCTCACAGACCAGCAGTTTGCTGGGGACATTCTACTCAACCCTGTCTGAGCCCAGCAGCCAGCCCTTGGTCCCTCAGATGTGGACAAGTAAGAGACCATTTCCTCCTAGCCATGACAAAGCTAAGAGGTTGAATTTCACCATCTGCAAGCTGTTGGCTACAGAAATGCTGCCTTTCTGCCTGGTGGACACAGAGGATTTTTGAGACCTTATGTCCGTTCGCAGTGCCCCAGTACCAGATGCCCAGTCGCCACTACTTCTCAAAGAAAGCTGTGCCTGCGCAACACCAGCATGTCCCACACAACATCACCGCTTCCTTGAGAAACTCTGTGTGTGACAGGGTGCATTTCACCACAGACACTTGGACAAGTAAGCATGGACAGGGGCGTTACATGTCGCTGACTGGCCACTGGGTAACTATGGTGACAGTAGATCCAAGAAAAATAGAGGCAGCACTTCCTTCAAATTCAGTCATATGGGCTTTATTCCCAGGAACCGCGACGTTTCGACCGTATGGTCTTTCTCTGCTTGAAAAAGACCATACGGTCGAAACGTTGCAGTTCCTGGGAATAAAGCCCATATGACTGAATTTGAAGGAAGTGCTGCCTCTATTTTTCTTGGATCCATAGTACCGATGTGGTACGGGGGCTTTGCACCCGTTGAATAACAGTTGTGCTGTCTTGTTTTTTTGATTATGGTGACAGTAGGAGAAGGGGCTGCTGTACAAGTCTTGCCTTCCCCTCAAGTTGTGTGTCAATCCTCTGTTTGTAGAAGTTCCTCCACTGCTTCTGCCTCCTCAACCTCGTCTCGGTCCTCCACCTACACCCAAAGCCTGTCTGGTAATGCCACCCCCGTTCTAACTGCGCAGAAGGAATCCTGCACACCTCCATACTATGCTGGCAGCAGGGTTCAACGGCATCAGGCGGTGTTTACATTGAAATGTCTGGGAAATGTGAGTCACACAGCTGAGGAGTTGTGGTCAGCTTTGGAGACCGAGTTTCATCAATGGTTGTCTCCAACCTGCAGTCAGGGATGGCCATGTGCGACAATGCTGCAAACCTGGGCAATGTGACACACGTGCCTTGTATGGCTCATGTCTTAAACCTGGTTATCCAGCAATTTTTAGCCCACTATCCTGGCCTAGATGGGCTTCTGCAGAGGACACGGTCACTGTGTGCTCACTTCCGCCCTTCGCATCCCGCAGCTCAACGACTTGCATCTCTACAGCAGTTATTCGGCCTGCCAGTTCAACGTCTCAAATGCGATGTGCCGAAACAAAGGAATTCAGCCCTGCACATGTTGCAGAGACTGTGGCAGCACCGACGAGCCCTGGTACAATACGTTATGACGTATAGCCTGGGCCAACGAGATCCAGAGGTGGGGAAATCACGCTGCTGGAGTGGTCTCAGATCAAGGACCTATGCACCCAGGGCCGGCTCCAGGTTTCTGTGGGCCCCGGGCGAAAAAGTCTCAGTGGGCCCCCTTTAGTACATATCATGGACTATAATATATATATTGCCGCACACTTACCGCAAGCCCCATAGACAATGCATGGGCTTGCCGCAAATGTGCAGCAAGTGCAGCCGCCAGGCGGAAAATGCGGCAGATGCTTATTTTTTTTACCGCAATGCCACATTTTAAAAAAACGCCTATGTGAAGGCAGCCTTACAGGAACAGTGACTGCCGAAACCAGCAAGAGCTGTTTCTGACAGTGAGTATATTACACGTTGTTAGGAGCGGGCCAAAATGCGTTTGCATTCCCTTGCACTTTTTAAAAATACCCTTCAAATGCAAAATGTTGCATTTTTGTGCGTCTGAGGATGCTTGGTATATACACAAGCATCCTCAAGCACACAAATAATGCAAGCAGCTCAATGGAGCCACACTGCATTATGGGTGGCACCGCAGCCAAGCGGAGTGTCTGGCCGTCCGGATCTCTCTTTCTCCTCACCTTTCTTCTCGCTGCTCCGGTCTCCTCCGGTCACTCTGCATATATTAGCACAGTCATGACAACATCGTGCCCCTCCATGCTGAGCTGCAGAATGCAGACAGCGGCAGAAGAGACTATGGAGAAGAATGCTCTGCAAAGGTGGCTGAGACTATAGGAGCGGAATCCGCGGGGGGCTACCACTGGTACACATACCTCGTACGCACGCAGCTCTGCTCCATACACCTCCTACGCACGCGGCTCTGCTCCATACACCTCCTACGCACGCGGCTCTGCTCCATACACCTCCTACGCACGCGGCTCTGCTCCGTACACCTCCTACGCATGCGGCTCTGCTCCGTACACCTCCTACGCACGCGGCTCTGCTCCGTACACCTCCTACGCACGCGGCTCTGCTCCGTACACCTCCTACGCACGCGGCTCTGCTCCGTACACCTCCTAGCACGCGGCTCTGCTCCGTACCCCTCGTACACCTCCTAGCACCGGCTCGCTCCGTACACTCGTACCCACAGGCTCTGTGACACCTCTACCACGGCTCTGCTCCTACCCTCCTACGCACCGCTCTGCTCCATACACCTCCTACCACGCGGCTCCGCTCCGTACACCTCCTACACACGGGCTCCCTCCATACCCTCGTACACACCGGCTCCGCTCTGTACACTTGTACCCACATGGCTCTGCTCCATAACCCTCGTACACACATGGCTCTGCTCCTACACCTCTACACACTGGCTCCATCCTACACCTAGTACCCACATGGCTCCGCTCTGTACACCTCGTAACACACACGCTCCGCTCCGTACACCTAGTACCCACTCGGCTCCGCTCCGTACACCTCGTACACACATGGCTCCGCTCCGTTCACCTAGTACCCATCGGCTCCGCTCCGTACACCTAGTACACACTCGGCTCCGCTCCGTACACCTAATACCCACTCGGCTCCGTTCCATACGGCTCCGTTCCATACACCTAGTACACACTCGCCTCTGCTACATTCACACTGTAAATCCCTCCTGACCCCACACATAAACTTCACCAAATTGCCATACACCTAGTACACACTCACCTCTGCTACATTCACACTGTAAATCCCTCCTGACCCACACATAAACTTCACCTAATTTCTATGCTGGCATCATGATGCTCAGAGTCCTGCATACACTGAGGAGCTGGTCATGTGACCCCTGACTCCACCCTCCATTGACATCATCACAGGTCCTGTCAGCCCAGAGTGTGCAGCTCTGTCGGCTCCCACGGAGGGAGATCTCCGGAGCTGCAGGAGGCTGAGTGCGCCCTCCCTGCAAATGACCCCCCAGCTGCCCCCTGGATATGGCCCTGGCTGTGGGGGCAGTGTGCTCAGGGGCCCATGAGGCTAGGGTCACACTTGCATTGTGACCCTAGCCTGATGCAAGTATTTTCGGCTGCAGCACATAGCTTTTAATGCTATGCGCTGTAGCCCATAGAAACCCGATGTTTACCTTGCCAACCATTGGTTGTCAATGTAAACATCGGGTTTCTATGGGCTCCGTTGCTGGCAATTATAAACGCTCTGCGCTGCAGCAGACAATACTTGCGTCAGGCTAGGGTCACAATGCAAGTGTGACCCTAGCCCTCAGGAGCCCGGTGGGCACCCTCCAAGCAGTCGGGCCCCGGCACTTGCCCGGGTGCGCCGGGTGCTGACGCCGGGCCTGTATGCACCCTTCTGCACAGTTTTGAAATGGGATGAAGATGTTTTGTGCTGACGATGCCATTGTGATATAGAACGATGACTTATTATCAGGTGACTATCATACATGCTATGGAAGCACACTTTAAACAGTATTCAGAGTCAAGTGGTGGGCCAAGAGGAGGGGGAGGTAGTACAGGAGGAGTCGTATTGGAAAGGATAACAAGATCTCCAAGGTCCAAACGGTTGGTAGCACCTGGCGGCAGGCATGGGAGAGTGTGGGAGAGGTTTTATCAGGGCGCATGGTAGCAGCCAAACTGTTGAGGAAGGTGCAGCAGCCGAGGTACAAGTAGAGGATGAACTGGCGATGGGTATGGAAGACTCAGCAGATGAGGAGACCTTGATCACATTTCTGTTGTGTGAGGTTGGCGGGAGAGGGCAGAGGAAGGAAGCATGATTCTTACCTCGCCACCACCAAGACAACAAGGCCTTGGTCCTCCTGGTGCGCAAGACACATGAGTGCCTTTTTGCTGCACTACCTGGAACATGACCCTCGGATTGCCAGAATTCGAAGTAATGCTGACTACTAGGTTGCCACACTCTTAGATCCCCGGTACACGAGTAAATTTGGCGAAATAATTTCTGCCATAGAAAGGGATGCACGCATGCAGGAGTATCAGCAGAAGCTGTTACAGAATCTTAGATCTGCTTTTCCACAAAACACCAGTGGTGCACATAGTTGAATCTCACAGTTCTAACTTGCCAACCTTGAGACTGTTGAGTCATCACTCAAACCATTACAGTAACACCGTATCTGGTGGTAACGCAATTTTGTGGAATTGTTTCACCAATTTTTTAGACCATCCTTTGCAAGGACAGAAGAGACAAGAAGTCTGACAAATAGTCAGCACCTAGTGAGGATGGTACAGGAGCATCTCCAAGTGGTGAACTCCGATGCTCATTTTGGGCTTCCAATCTGGAAAAATGGCCTGAGCTCGCCACTTACGCCTTGGAGATCTTGTCGTGCCCCACAGCCAGCGTTCTCTCTGAACGTGTCTTCAGCGCTGCTGGTGGTGTGCTGATGGTAAGCGCACATGGCTGTTCAGTGACAATGTAGACAGACTAACGTTCATCAAGATGAACAAGTTATGGATCTGCAAGGACTTTTGTTCCCCTGGGGAGACTAAAGGCTTGTGGATTTTTGAATGTGCTGCATGAAAGTCACCATTGTAAGCTTGCAACTCTGGGGCAATTGATGCCACTTAAGTGGTGTCTGTGCCCAAGTTTTTGGAAAAAATTGAGACCTTTGTTGGAGTCCCCTTGCTGTCTTTTACATGATTTTAGAAGAGCATAACATGCCTATATCTTTATCTCCTCCTTTTACTCCTTTACCTCTTTTCTTTCGCATGACTATATGTACTTGTCACTTTTCCATGTGTTTGTTGTGTCTTCTGAGTTGTTTGTCAACTTTTGGACATCTTTGAAGGTGTTTTCTATGTGTTTTCTATGTGTTTGTATGTGTTTGTGTTTGCCTGCCATTGTTTTCAAAGGTGTTAGGCGGTGTTCGACGAACATTCGACGAACACCCCCCCCAATTCGACGGATCAAATCGAATTCAAACACTAGGGTTGTGGATCATCTCTACTGATCAGTACTTGATCGTTCGATTTTTGGCAAGTTTATTTGCACCATCTTCGTGCATACGTCCTGAAGCCATCAAGCGCTGATCGGTGATGAACGTCATTGATCGGAATCCGTGCTTGCTTTTCGCCAGGACTTTTATCTTTTTTTTCATGTCTTTTTCTCTCTCCGTTTGCATCACCTCCATTCACGCATCCTACACATCACAGGTAAGCAGCCATATTCGCTTTTAGCCAGGACTTTTCTGTTTTTTTTTCTATGGACTTCTTAGGACTTTTAAGAAAAAAAAAAATTTTACAGTGTGTGTTTCTCCCCGTTTAGCGCCACACATGTCCTGCATGTGCTGAGCCACTGATTAGTATCTTATATCACTGATCATCATCTGTGCTCACTTTTGGCCAGGACATTATATTTTTCCTCTGCGTGTTTCCCCTGTTTAGCATCACACCCATGCGTGCTACCTTCAACCATTGAAACTGATTGGCGACACAAAAACACTGATCGGCATTCACTAGTTAGTATAAATAAAAATAAACTAAGAATCAAATAAAAATAATTTAGAGTAGTGTGTAGGCTAGATTAGTGACAGTAAAAATATACCATAGTATTCGCCGTTACTGACAAATTTTTTACTGAATAACGTCAGGGTTAGCGTCAGTTAGTTGATAGTCTAGATTAGGGATAGCAAAAATATACCATGGTATTCGCCACTTACTACCATATTTTATACAGAATAAAGTCAGGGATAGCGTCAGATGCCGATGCTGAATGCATGGAATTATGGTTGGTGTAATTTAGTTGCAGCTGCTCAGTAATTGTTATTAGTGTCGTCCATCAAGTTAGTTTTTAATTTACCAAATTTTTATATTCTTTTTATTTTATTTTTTCCTATTCTTACATTTTTTCTTCTACTTTTTTTCTCTTTCTTCTACTCTCATAAATAAAGGTTTACATCAAACAGGCACACAAACGGACAGAGATGTGAGCGGATGTCTGCTGGAGGAGTATCTAGCCAATTCATTACTTGCAGTCTTCTAGATTTTGCCAAACACAAGGACTGTGCAGATTGTAGGCATCATGTATCCAGCATCTCCGAAGAGCCCACCTCAAAGGAAGTTTTCAGAGTTGTCCTACATTGCCATACTACGATCTCTGATGTGGCAGCACAGTTGGGGGTCATACAGGCTAATATGTCCAAGATGCAGGAAACTGTGCATGTGATAAAAGAGAGAATGGAGAAGCTGATAAGTAAATGAGTAATGCTGAGGAGTATATGCAAAAGCTAACAAAGACCATAAACGTGTGGCTGCTGTAGTAACCGCTGTGCATGCAAGAATGGACGACCTGAAGAACAGGTCCAGGTGCAACAATGTGCAATTGATAGGAGTGCCTGAGAAAACGCCAACAGAATTTTTTGAGAAGAGGCTCCTAAACAACATAGGCTCTGACATGCTGTTGCATCTGTATGCTGTTGAGAGAGTCCATCGGGTCCCTACGTATCCCCACCCCCCGCGTGCCCACCAAGACAAGTGCTGGTCAAGGTCTTGCACTACCAGGACAGGGACGCAATTCTCAGATATGTTAGAGATAACCCAGATCTTTAGATTAATGGCTCCAGAATTTCTATATTTCCAGATTCTCTATTGAGGTGCAAAAGCAGAGAGCAAATTCATCAACATTAAGATGAGAGCACTTGGAGTCAGCTACTCGATGCTGTACCGGCTAAGTTGAGAGTGATCGCTGAGGGAACAGTGCACTTCTTTACGGAAGATAAGGAAGCACTCAGATGGCTGGAGAAGTAATGAACAACAATTACTTTAGAAGACCGAAGGACTCTGCTGGTTGATTCTGCCATTTTTCTTAGTGGAGCGGTCCACTGGCTATTCTTTTTTCATCTTGGGGTTTTTTTGTGTCTTGATTTCCCTTGTGTGTTTAGATGCTTGACATCCTTTGGTAAAATGCTATATGTTATATGGCTGCAATAACGGGTTATACTGCATTCCTACTGTTGGAGGGGATGGAAAGAAAGGGTTGGTAACTGTTGGCTTGCTGTTTATGAAAGGGTGGGGGGGAGGAAATATGTACAATGCTTATCACACATTCACAGCAATAGTTGTAATTGGGCGAGAAGGTTGGAGAGAATGCATAAGGTATAATGCAGGTAAAGTGAGCTGGAATGTCAGGGGGTTGGCATCCGGTGTGAAGCGACAGGTTGTTTTCCAATTCCTGCATAATGAGAAACCATCCGTAATTTGCTTGCAGGAGACTCATATGGTTCAGGAAAATACTTACCCCGCCTGCACCCATCTCTTATTTATAAGGTATCATGCAACCTACACGACTTATTCAAGAGGGGTTAGCATTCTCATTTGCTCTGGCATGTCTTTTGAGTGTCACAAGGTAGTCATAGATCCGCTGGGTAGATTTGTGTTCCAGTTTTGTAAACTCTATAGCTAACTATACTGTTGGTTTCCATATATATTCCACCGCCATATAGTGAGAAAATGCTCCATAAGGTCTTAGAGGTGATAGGGGCATTTTTGGAAGTACCGTTTATAATAATGAGAGACTTTAACAATATTCTACATGCTTATTGGAACGGGGTGGACAAGAAGCCTTGAGGCCGGGAGGTAATTGTACCCCATTTGCTGTGGTACTGAGGAGACTGCACTAATTGACATGTGGAGGATCTGTCAACCCGGTGTTTATAAATACTCTTGCCTCTTGTCTACCTTTGCATCGCTGTCAAGAATTGATCTGGCGTTGGGCAATGACCAGATGCTTGGCCTTGTTGGAGAGGTGACCTATCTGGCTAGAACGATATCAGATCATTCTCCTCTGTGTGTGGTGCTTGAGGGGGTCAGTTCTCTGCTGGTTAGGGGGCTCATGTGGAGACTGAACCTGTTCTGGTTGCAATTGATAGATCTGGATGGTCATATGAAGGGAGAGATAAAAGATTACTTTAAGATAATACAGGAACCGCTATGGTACCAATGGTGTGGAAAACCGTGAAGGCCTACCTTAGAGGGTTGTGCATAAAAGAAATATCTCAATTGAAGGCAGAGACTGGCAGGAGAGATCAGGCATTGATTCGGGCACTGGAGGACGCTAAGGATGCATTGATTTTAGAACAAACTCCAGGAGCATGGGAGAGGTTGAAGAAGACTCAGGGTAGGGTGAGCAAGATGGCCCTAAAGAAGGCAGAGCACAGGAGAATGTTTCACATAATGAGATATTTTGAGGAGAGGGAAAAGGCGGGTCACCTTCTTTCAAGGATAGTCGAATGATTCAGGGAAGGGGGAAGGAAGGCGGCCCGCCAGACAATCACTCCTTGGATTCCAGACACCGGATCAATGGCATGGCGACCATCCTTAGTATACAATTTAAATTGACGCTAGGTCCTCTTCATTTGTATGCTGTTTATAGGATAGTGGCAGCACAGAGGGACTCCGCATATATATCCAGACTAAAGGGGAGGGATGGGAGTGAACATACCAATGGTAAAGAACTTCTAGGAATAATGGCAAAGTATTATGCAGAACTATATAAATTGCATGTTCAGCTGACGGAGGAGAAAATTTATAGCTTCCTGAGTATGACACAGCTTCCTAGGCTTTCACTTGAGGAACAGAGGCTTCTAGAGGAGCCATTAGACTTGGAGGAACTTGACGTCACTCTGGCCTCTATGCCTAACAATAAAGCCCTTGGGGTAGATGAGATTCTGTAGGAGGTCTATAAAATATATAGGTGAACAAGCAATGTTGCTTCCTGCTTTATTGGAAGTATATAACGTGAGCATGGTGAGCGGTAAATTACTGCAGTCCATGCAGGAAGCAATAATAGTGATGTTGCCGAAGTAAGGGTAAAGACCCGGTGGAACCAGCTTCATATCGTCCAATCTTGTATTGACAACTGATATTAAACTCCATCTAC
Source organism: Allobates femoralis (assembly GCA_033576535.1). Lineage (NCBI taxonomy): Eukaryota > Metazoa > Chordata > Amphibia > Anura > Aromobatidae > Allobates > Allobates femoralis. The sequence continues at coordinate 634,188,627 of JARQOC010000003.1, forward strand.
ACAATGGAGATGGCTGTGGTACAAATGCACAATGGAGACAGCTGCGGGATAAATGCACAATGGAGACGGCTGCAGGATAAATGCACAATGGAGATGGCTGCGGGACAAATGCATAATGGAGACGGCAGCGACAGAGTGAGAGAGAGACAGACAGAGACAGACAGAGAGAGACAGAGACAGACAGAGACAGAGAGAGAGAAACAGACAGAGTGAGACAGACAGAGAGAGACAGACAGACAGAAGAGAGACAGAGAGAGATAGAGAGACAGACAGAGGGACAGACAGAGACAGACAGAGAGAGAGAGACAGAAAGACAGAGACAGACAGAGATAAAGACAAACAGACAGAGACAGACAGACAGAGAGACAGACAGAGAGAGGAAGACGAGCATATAACTCACCAGAAGCAGCTCACTCCTGACTCCAGTCACTTGCATCCTGCCGCCGGTGCCAATGCCCACTGAATTACTTCCTGTTTGGGGGCCGCACCGGCAGCTGTGATGAGCAGGAGCCTCCTGGCAGGAGGAGACAGGGCAGGGCCAAGGGCCCGCTCAAGAGGTGAGGGGGCGAGCCCTGCTACCGGTGCCAGTGCCCGCGTGACTTACTGTTTGCATGCCGCACCAGCAGCTGCCCTGCCTGTGATGGACAGGAGGAGAGAGGTCAGAGGGCGGGGCCCAGTGGTGATTCTTCACAGGAGAGGGGAGGCCATGAGGGGGCAGAGCCCAGAGGAGATCAGGGTCCACTCTAAATGACCACGCCCCCCGCCGGTCACGGCCGGGCCCCCTGCCCCTGTTCTAATGGCCATGCCCCCTCTGATGATGGCTGGGCCCCTTACACCAGGAAGATCTGTCAGGCCCTAGCGGCAGCCCTATCAAAGATATTGTGTAGGCGTGTTCTTCTTTCCCCTTAGTGGTGTTGCCTGCTTCTGAATAATCAGCATCATAGAGGGAGAAGAAGTACACACCCCAGTGAAAGCTGTCTGATAACATCCACTCCGACTTAATAAAACTTAACTCATGAGGTGCCAAATATTTTAACTCTGAAAATTTGCACAACAAAGAGGCGAAAGTGAAAAAAGTAAAAAGAAAAATTAAGCTCTGCATCCACTATTTCATGCTAAGTCCAGTTCAACATGAAAAATGTGGTGAAAGGTTCACTTTAAAACTTATATTGTATTAAGGAGATAACAACATCTTTACTATCTGCTACAGATTTAAAGTCATAATGCCGCTGTCGTAACTAAAAGAAAAATTGCCAGATACCCCTGCTGTGTAAATGTAATGCAGAAATTGTTATACAATGTGTAGTTTGCAACTTTTTTTCTATAACACATACAGATTTTGTTGGAAGATTTTATTATGGATTTTTCATGCTCTTTTAACACACTGTTTGATTAACTAATGTCGAATAAGTAAATATTATAGTCAAGTAGCTATTTTTATAGTCCATTAACAGCATAAAGGACAAATAAGGTAAAGCAAGTGTTTCATAGCAAAACTTTTTTTTGCATTTCATAGTACAAAAAGTCCATAAAACATTTAGTACATCATCAGTGGTTAAAAAACAATAACAAACTAAAAGATAGTAATAAATCTAGCTTGCTAGTATATTAGGAAAGTAGGCCAAGCAGCAGTCTAGGTTTAATTTATATTAAATACTTCCCTTGCCAATATCCTCAGGTGGCCTATGGGGTATTGAGCAACCGAATTTTCTCCAGTCTTTCTATTCAAGAAAAACAAGCCACTCTACAAGGGAGATAAAATAAAGCTTAAGAGGAGACTACCATGCCATAAAAATATCAGACTCCAGAAAAGCAAGAGTCAAATTATTCTGCACAGTATTAGAGCTGGCTATGTTTGTGTCTGATGAAAGTATACCATTATATTTTAATATATATGTCAGCTTTCTCAACTGTAATACTACTGAGTTTTTTTCATTCTTCGAAAATAGAAATAAAGTGCTTGTTATTGACTTAGCGCCTGTGTCAACTGTATTTTGTGAAATTGTGATTTATAGTGAATATAGTAGAATCTAATAGAATCCTTAATTCATATCTATTTATTACTACTCAGTATCAACCAACGTAATAGATGAATGTGTTCTCCTGGATTTTGTTAATATTTCATCAAAATAAACTTTCGATGATTTGACAAATTGTGTATGAAAGGAAGTGGATTTTTGTTTCATTTGCTGTTCCGTGACACACTTGTTAAATGAGTTGCTCAAATGAATTGTTTAATGGGTTTTATTCAGCAATGCATAGCAAATATTCTTAATAATATTCATGTCTGCACAGTGAATACCCGTGAGTTTGCAATTCTGCGGCATTACTGCAGTAAAGTATATACACTATTCACAAAAAGTTGGCAATATTTGGCTTTCAGGTGAAATTTGATGATGATCCTAAAGTGCACGCTAACCTTTTCAGGTGAACTTAATATGGCCTTCTCTACACGTTTGAATGCATATGTCCAGCTTTTCAGTTATTCAGTAAATTTATGCACAACTTGCTATTCTCTAACAATGAGCCTAATGGCAGAATTCACAACAGGTCTTCTTTGATCCATGATTTGCCTAATAAATGTTGTGGTTCATTTAGAATTGGTATTTTAGCAGTTCTCCCCATCATGATTTTCAGATTTTTACATCATGAGACCAAGACGATACGTTACAATTGGTCAACACTACCTCGCCATTGTGAGGCTTCAAGTAGGTTGTTCTCAGACAGAAGAGGCCTCTTAGCTTAGAGTGTCACAGAGTGTCATCCGCAGGTTGCAACAAAGATACAGAGAGATTGAAAGAGTAAAAAAAAAGCGTAAAAATGGACATCCTTTGGCCACATCCAACACTGATGACCTCTTCATTGTGAACAATGCCCTGCGGAACCAAACGATAAATACCACACAGCTCTAGGCACATTTAAAGAAGGTAAGAGGGACCCAAGTGTCACTTTAGACCATTCAAAACCATTTACATCAGCATGGTCTGCATGCTAGATGATCTTCAAAGATACCTGACCCCACCACCATGTGGCCAGGAAAAATCTACGCTGAATGAGGGACAAGTCGGCTTCAGTGCTGTTCACTGATGAAAGCTGATTCATGCTTAGAAGCAATGATGGTTGCTAAAGGTGTTGGAGACGTCAAGGAGAGCGCTGTGTATCAGCCACTGTTGTCACCAGAAAAATCTTATGTGGGGTGGTGGTGTTACAGTGTGAGCAGGTGTGTCTAGTAAGTACAGAACTGCCGTAGACTTTGTGAATGGTACAGTGACAAGCCCCTACTACCTGAATAATATCATTAATCCAATCCTTGTGCCACTGCATGATCAACAGAGGCTTAATTTCATCTTCTTGGACAACAATGCTCTAGCTCATGTCGTGGTGACGGAGGTTTTTCTTAATAAAGGACTTTTCACCTGATCAGGAATCCTTGCCCTGTTCTGAGCGCCCATTAGGAGATCATGCAATTTGTTCCACTAGCTCATCAGGGTTGCATCATTAGGAAATGGCTGCTGTACAATGTGGTACCACGAATGGAGTATCCTTCACTTCCTCCAGCCCTGAATCCATAGAAAACCTATAGGATCAGCTGAGTCACCGAACAGCAGCTCATAATGCTGTACCCCAGAAACTCAGGCCTGTTTCACATCTAAGGTTGGTGCGCGTTTTGCTAAACTTGCGTTTCTAGGATTTTTACTGCTAAAAACGCATAAAAACACTAGCGTTTTTGCCCCCATTGATTTTAATGGAAACGCATGTAAAAATGCATGCAAAAATGCATGTGCGTTTTCAAAAACGCATGCGTTTTCACCAGCGCGCACAAAACGTCGGGGAAGACGTTTTGTGCTGCGTTGGCAAAAACGCATGCGTTTTGCGTTTTGAAAACACACATGGGTTTGCATGCGTTTTTACATACAAATTTAGCAAAAACACCACCCTTAGATGTGAAACAGGCCTCAATGACCTAAGTGCCGCACTTCAATAAGAGTGGGATGGCATGCCCCAGGAGACAATAACTGGAATTGTGAACAGCATGATATATTGTTGTCAAGCTGTAATTGATGCTCAAGGTCACATGACATGTTATTAAGACATTGAATTTTTCTTGTGTGTATCCATTACTGTTGTTGGCTTTTGTTTCACTAAATTGTTTGACATGAGGAAATCATCATTGCATGCTTCTACTTAAATGCCTTGTTTTCATGATTAAATAATACTATAGCATAAACTTTTCACGTTTTCCATAAGTTTCACCTGAAAGTCTAGCATCCCTAACTTTTTGTGAGTACACAAAGAAATAATGTATTTTTCAAATTATATGATGCACTTTCCCCCTCTCAAATTGGAAGGAAATGAAGACGCGTGGTATTATCCAAAAGTAGCTTAACTTGGAAAGGGTGGGAGCGGTGGTTGTGTGTCGGTGCAGTGAGGTCACAGGATGCAGGGACAGTGCAGCACCATGATACGATACTGCGGGTCGGGACACTAGAGGAGGGGGTGGAGTAGAGAGAGTGGTTCTCGCTGTATTGATTTACCAGTGGTGACACAATGGACATAAGTAAGATGGCTCTGGAGGCAATGCATGTGCAGAATGAGAACTTAGGAGACATTGCCTCCTTTGACCTTGCTCCACCGTCAACACTGCACCCCCCCCCATCCCGGTGAACTTTAAAGGGAATCTATCACATCTCCAAATGTATTACCTGAAAATATGTGGTTCTTCTTCAGGTTTATAGTGCTCCAAAGATAGCCTTCTGACTTTCAGCCATAGAGGTGCAGATGGCTTCAGTCACCACTGAGAACAAAAGTAAGCAGAAGCTGTAACAATGCCACGACACTGACTGAGAACTGCATTACTGATACTTGTGTATCTGTAAGTGCCAGGTTATGGTTACAGCTCCTGTTTTTGAGTACTGCCAGCCATGCTTCTATGACTGTAAACATAGGCTGATATGGTTTCACACAAATTCAAACACTTTGAGATTTGATTTGCAGTTCGAAAAAAAAAACTTGCCTGATACCCGTTCCTAATAGCTGAACCCTCAGTGACAGGGGTAAACTTCAAATGTATAAAGAAAGGAGGCACTCACCCATATGTAAAGTTGGTCTCAGACTTCTTTATTCAGCCTTCCTGGCATGAAGCAAGGTGCAGGTTGCAGGGGAGGGGGTGGTGGAGGTGCAGATAACAGTGACTGTTTCAGATGTAATCACCCTTCAACTGGTCTTTGCTCAACTTCATGTTGCGTTGCCCAGTGGGCTTCTCCATAATGCCCTGCAGCTATAACATCTTACAGATCATTATACCTTGTATAGGGGTGGTCTGTATCTGGGCTGTCACAGATCAGTGTTTGCAGTAAAGCATATTTTGGAGAATTAAAATCGTTTTCCCTCTCCAGAGTCACTGGTAAGTTTCTCTCTATTGTAGAGTATAAGTCCTTATGTTTAGCAGGGTCATTTGTTTCTCTCATATAGTTAAGTAAGCTCTTATGATAAGCAGGTTCTTCTATCTCTCTCTCCTGTAGATTGTTAGCTCTTTATGGTGATTGGGTCCCCGCTTTCTCTGGTCTCCCCCATATCTAATTTTCGAGCAATTAAAGTCTTCCAGTATTGAGATTTACACAAATTCATTTGAGGTAAATCAAATGGAGGGGTGAATTTGGTGAAGTTGGCAAATTTGAATTTCAAAAGATCCATCATCCTGGTTACTAATAACTATTGTGAAATTAGAGAATATCAGAATATAAGCATGACACTTTAGCTGTGATAATAGGTGTGGATGCCCCGGACAATGTTTTAACTGTGATAATATGTATGAATGTCCAGGACAATCACATACATTTTATTTTGAATACTTTGAATAAGTTTCCTAGACATTTATTGCAAAAATGTGTGAGCCTCCGCTATTTAGCAGTTTAGAGATGTGCCTAGACGGTTCATGTCGATCACTTCCATAAAGTACACAACACGTTTTATTATGTTCCTCAGGAATGTATAAAAGTTATTGATTGCTCCAAAAATCACTTTTAAATTGGACAGACAAAATATTTTACAGCCTGTATAAAATTGCTCTAAATGAAACGAATAAAATTGCATATTGCACATATGACAGATTTATGAAATAATATTTTATCATTTTTATTCTGAAAGGAGAAAGTGTAAATTCTTAGGCTTAATTAGTTCTATAAAATATTGTGAAAGTTTCCGTGTCATCATTTTGATTACATTTTTATTACTCTTATTAGCAAGGAAATGAGCATAACCAAACTGATATATAATCTCTAAAGCCAATATTTGAGAAAAAGTAGTATATTTTGTTTGTATAAGCCTCTGTTCAGATTGGTATTTTGGTTTGTCAGAAATCTTGCTGTTAAAAACTGTTTAATTTCAAGAGAATCCCAAAAGTTCCCAAAAATAGTATATAGACCTACTTGGGATGTGCTTAAATATGAGTCAGAGATAGTTGTCATATCTCTATTAAAGGTAATCTGCAATCTCCATTGAACATTGAAGCTGGATATGCTGGACAGCATGTGAAGCATCAGAGCTGTGTGGGTCAGCATATGGCACATCGGAGTTGGATATGATGGTCTACACATGGAACCATTGTGCTTGGAGTGTGGGCAAGGACCTTGGAAGAGCTTAGCCGAGTATGTATACAGGTATCAAAGAACAACAGAGTTGAATGTGCAGATAGGAACTGACACATTGTGGAGGCCAGGGTAGCAAGGAGCGGGATGAAGGGGGTCAGGAGAACCTACTCAGGCCCTGATACTAGAGTCCCTGGCTCACCCTGATCTCGAAGGTACATCTGAAGGTAAGGAGGTTTGAGCCACAGGCCTAAATCCCTGACCCATAAGAAGACCTAGGCATAAGCCCCTACCTCCACCCATGGACAAGGAACCCAGCAACTTCCAATGGAGAATATTACAGCAGCTCTGGCTTAGCTTCTGCTCACGACAGGTCACAGTCCAGAATTGAACTGAATCAGCGACAACAGATGGATGTGAATTGATCCATTTAAGACTGAGGGGTGCAGAGCAACCAGCCCAGACACGCCTCTCAGCATACCTAAGCAGTCACACACACACACATCTGCTACTACATGCTCCACTCATTAGCCTCATCTACTCACACTGAGCAGGGAAAAAAAGGCTTAATTTAAATCTACAGCACTTCCATACTACAAGGCAGTCAATACGTAACAGTACCCCCCTTCAGGAGAGGCCTCCGGACTCTAAACCGGACACGTCCGGCAATGGACTGAACTTCTGGAGCGACGACCTGTGGAAGATATTACGGGCACAGAGCACCGGGGGAACGGCTAGCTGGAACAACACAGAGTTGCAAATGGCCGAAATCCTGAATGGACCAAGAACACCGGTAGTAGGAGCTCCAGCCACACGCTTCCACCTTACGTGTCGTGCCCGCACCCACACATAATCATCCACACTTAGGTCTGGACCTGAACTTTTATTGATTCACATATGACCACAAACAGGGACACACAGTCAGGACGGCAATCAGCAACAGTATCCCCCCGAGGACCAGGGCTACCTCCCCCAGCGTGCACAGTAGGGACCACTGTCTGTCCTCGGCAGCTCCTCCTGGGATGATGCCTAGCCCCCTCATGAACTCGAGACACAGACCGGAGCCCACTCCTGGATCCAGACTTACTCCCAGCAACCTCTGTTGGAGGAACGGACGCTGGCGCAACCAGAACGGTAGGAAGCAGTGTAGTCAGGCAATTGTTTGCACAAAAAGCCCCCAGGTGACCACATGTCCGGCCCGCCAGTCAATCACCGGGTTGTGTTTTTTCAACCAGGGCAACCCCAACACAATGGGAGTAGACAGGTTCTTCATGAGGTGACAGGACAGCACCTCATGGTGGAGAGACCCTAAGCGGAGCATCACTTTGCGCACCACATGGGAGAGGACTCCCTGGCTGAGTGGAACTGAATCGATCGATGCGATCGATGCGACAGGTATGGGTCTCGCTAAGGCACTGCTGGTGAGACCATGAGCCTGAGCAAAGTGAGAATTCATCAAATTGACCCCTGCTCCGCTATCAACCAGTACTGGTACAGTCTCGGTTTTGCCATCTACCACCATCCTGGCAGACAGCGTAAACTGAGACCTATCGCGGAAGGAAAGAAAAACTCTCTGGTCGTCTCCTTCCAAACGACTCGAGGTAGGCTGCCTTGGAGACTGCACAGTCGCCTTGGAGTGGACAAACCTTAATAAAATGATCCGGTTTGCCACACAATAAAAACAAGCTCTGCCCACTTGATGACTAGTGGCCACAGGGGTTTTAGCATGAGAACCTACTGCCCCCAACTGCATGGGTTCATCAGGTACTGTCTCTTCAGCAGGGATAGGAGCAGGAGACGAAGCAGGTCTCATTCTCTCCCTTATGCGTCTGTCAACCCGTATGGCTAGGGACATGGCGGCGTCCAATGACTCAGGTGCCATATACTGAACCAGGGTGTCTTGCAGTCTGGTTGGCAAACCCAAGCAGAACTGACTCCTAACGGCTAGGTCATTCCACTGGGTATCTGTCGCCCATCTTCGAAACTCAGAGCGGTACTCTTCCACTGCTCGTGTGCCCTGCTTGAGCTTATGAAGATTGGACTCAGCAAAGGTTACCTTATCAGGCTCACTGTACACCTGAGCCAGTTCAGCAAAAAACTTGTCCACCGACCGCAAAGATGGAGAGTCGGTCGGGAGGGAAAAGGCCCAGGTCTGGGGATTCCCTTTAGTAGGGACACTTAGTAGTTCCACAGTCCCAGATGAACAGGGCCGAAGCCTGAAATACAACTTACAGGCCTCACGGAACACAAAAAATGTGTCCCTACCCCGAGAAAACCTCTCAGGGAGAGGAACCTGGGGTTCTGGCACAGCCTGAGCATGAGCCGACCCCAGAAATCCCATGATTTGCTTCAGCTGGTGCACAACCTGGGTTCACAGACTTGCTATCTCCTCAGAGAGGGTCTGCATCAGGCGTGTGACGTGTCTGCTGTAGCAGTCATAGACATGATGACTCAAGGGCAGAGAGAGAAAAAAAAAAGGGCAATGGGTCGCTGATTATGACACATTGTGGAGGCCAGGGTAGCAAGGAGTGGGATGTAGGGGTTAGGGGAGTGTACTCTGGCCGTGATACTAGGGTCCCTGGTTTGCCCTGATCTCGAAGGTACCTATGAAGGTGATTATGTTCGAGCCACAGACCTAAATCCCTGACTCCTAAGAAGCCCTAGGCATAAGCCCTTACTTCCACCCATGGACAAGGAACCCAGCAACTTCCAATGGAGAATATTACAGCAGCTCAGGATCAGCTTCTGCTCACGACAGGTCACAGTCCAAAACTGAACTGAATCAGCAACAACAGGTGGATGTGAACTGATCCATTTAAGGCCGAGGGGTGGGGAGCAACCAGCCCAGACACGCCCCTCAGCATACCTAAGCATTCACACACACACACCTGCTACTACATGCGCCGCTCATTAGCCTCATCTACTCACACTGAGCAGGGGAAAAAAGGCTTCATTTAAACCTACAGCAGCAACTTCCATACTATAAGGCAGTCATTACGTAACGGGAACCTTGGTACAGCAGAGTTGAGTATGGCAACAAGTACCTTGGGGCTGCAGCACTGTGTGTGAATAAGGACTAATTAGCTAAAATATTTGTAAAACAGGTTGGATAATTTATCATTATCAATTTTATCTAGCTAATTATTGTCAAGTTGATGATAACCCAAACTTTCAGCAACTTTTTTTTAAATTAGGTGTGAACTTAAAATTTCAGCCTCACACTATATTTCCTACCTAGCAGCACCTTCACCACGCTGATTGGTTATTTGCTCTGATAAACAACCAGTGATCAGCCAGGGTAGGGTGCTGCCAGATAAAAAATATAGCATGAGGGTGGCAAGCTATAGGTACATTGTCACACCCCAATGCACTGCCAGACACAACTGCAAAAAACAATTTATCATTATTGGAGCAGTGCTTTGTGGTCACAATGAGATTGACCAGCTTATCTTTTAAAGTTATACACAATTATATAAATGATTTTAGGGGGGATGGGTAAAGTTTTTGACAGGTTCCTTCAAGTGTAAATGTCATTTAATTGAAAGAACTAACAAAAAATTAACAAAACTGCACTGGTTGTTAGTGATGGGTCACATTGCAGTTAAGATAATGCTTTTTTGTGCCATGGGGCTTATTTTCTCAACTTGTTTGTGTGCTTTTAACAACTGCATTTTAGGGCTGTGTGGGAGTGAGCAGTGCAATGTGACAGCAGAGAAAGAACAAGAGATCCTGAGTTGTGTGGTGAGCCAGCAGCTGAGAATAGTGAGCAGTGCTATTTGCCAGCAGAGAAGGAGCCAGATGACAGAACAAAGAAGCTTGAGCCAATGTAACAGCAGCGTAGTTTGCAGTGATCCTGACATTCTGACATTGCTCAGCACTGTGCTGTAGTCTGAGGTAATCTGATACACTGTCACCTCATCATCTGCAGTCAGGAGTGCAGGCCCGCCCCCTCCCTTATATGATTATGTAGCCGTATTCAGTGTGAAATTGAATTTGACTTAGAATGAACATATGTCTGCTTCAGACACAGTCTAGTGGGGACACCTTGTAGAAGGTTTATAAATGGTTTTCCACGAGATTTCAATTATAAAGTATATTTGAAAGTGTATTCAATTCTCTTGCTCCACACTATTATTAAATAAAAATATAAATGGCATTTTCGATTTAAGTGCAATGATTTCAATTGCAGGAGGCTGGTAGAAAGATCAGACAGCAGCCATTTTGAGAACAGGGGAACTGTATATATTGGAAAGGGCTAAAAAATTACCGTATCCATTGTAAACTAAAGATAAAGATGATATCTCTTTAAATTCTTGAACATTTGTAATCTCAGAAGTTATGCCCCTTTAGAGCCATTAGCGTTCATAGGCTTCTATAGGCACATATTGTATCTCCATGTGCCTCGCTTTTATTCGGTAGAAAAAAAAGGTTTCCTATTATATATTGCTACATAAAATTGTCGCCTGCAATGTTATTATCATACATGAATTATAAGAAGACCATACATTAAAGAAATGTGTTAATGTTTTGGCAGCAGGGGTCCCTTTTTTGCTTTCCATCAAAGATTTTAAAATGAAGTAAATTGACTTAAATGTGAGCATAAGAATAGAATGTTAGTATAGAATCATAAAAGACTCTTTGCTAAAGTGTTAAAATCTCTCTGGCAGACATTATGCTTGCCTTTGCAGAAAATAGTTGAATCTCTATTTTTTTTTTATCCCAGCCATATTTTTCTTTCACAATAACTAGCAGATGTGGTGGGTCACATGCTGCAACGTCTATGCTAAACGAAAGATCTCATTATTCTACTAGGCCTAACTAGCTGGCTGTAGGACAGGATTATTGAAGGGCCTATTTTTATGTGAGAACTGGCATTGCCTTAAAACCTGCCGAGTAGTATGATGTTTAACTTGGAGACGAATTTGTGTTTTTTGTTTCATTTTTACTCCCCATTCTATTTCAATATGGATATCTGTCAAAAAAATAAAACATTTGTCCAAAACCATGACATAAACATGGAGTAAGCCCAGTGACTTCTGCAAAGTAGAGTTCCGACAAATATCACTACCATGGTTTCAAGAATAGTGTTTTTTTAACGCATAGACCTTTCAACAGAACACAAAGCTTTTACAATGAACCTTTGTAGCTTCTTGAGACAGTGATGGGATCAGACAGGCAGAGCTCGAACATGCAAGACATTAACAGAATTCAGTTGTTCTCACTCAAAACATTTTGGTTCCTTGTTTTCTTTTACATGACCATGTCAATTTTTCAATTCTGACCGATGTCACTTAATGAGGTAATAACTCTGGATTACTTCAATGGATCCAGTGATTCTGAAACTGTTTTTTCGTGAGATATCAGACTTCATGATAGTGGTAAATTTTGTACAATATTTTCTGAGTTTATGGCCAAAAAATCTGAAATTTGGTGAAAATTTTACAATGATCTAACTTTGAATTTTAAGCAAAACAAAACATTTCATAAATAACAGTTCCCACATGTCTACTTTACATCAGCCCCATTTTTGAAACAACATTTTTTTGTTATGAAGTTAAGGGTTAAAAAGCAATTTCTCATTTTAGCACAAATTTTATGAAACCATTTTTTGGGACCACGTCGCATTTGAACTTTGAGGGTCTATGTGACAGAAAACACCCAGAAGTGATACCATTCTAAAAACTGAACTCTTTACACTGCTCAAAACCACATTTGAGAAGTTTACTAAGCAATCACTTGACTCACCAGAACTAAACCAAAGTGTAAAGAGAAAAATGGTAATTTTTACTTTTCTTACAAACATTTTACTTTAGCCTTAAATACTGCAAGTATTACAAGTTACAAGTGTAACAGGAGAAATTGCACTGTACAATTTGTTGTGTAACTTTCCATCACATATGTGGAAAACCACGGTTTGGGCGCACAGCAGGGCCAGAAGGACCATTTAACTTTTGAACACAAAACTGTCTTGATCATTAGCAGACTTCATGTCACATTTGTAGACCCTGATGTGCCTAAACAGTGGAAACCCCCCCACAAGTGACCGCATTCTGGAAACTAGACCCCCCAAGGAATTTATCTAAAGTTGGCAGGAGAAATTAGACCACAAAATTTGTTGAGTCTGATGATACCCCATATGTAGTTGAAAACTACTCTTTGGACACACTGAATGGAAGAACTGACTTTTCTGGAAGTATCTTGCAGGTTCTGTCACATTTGGAGAGCCCTGAAAATGCCAAAATAGTAGAAACTCTCCACAAGTGACCCTACACTGTGTGCAGAATTATTTGGCAAATGAGTATTTTGATCACATGATAACTTTTTATACATGTTGTCCTACTCCAAGCTGTATAGGCTTGAGAGCCAACTACCAGTTAAGTAAATCTGGTGATGTGCATCTCTGTAATGAGGAGGGTGTGGTGTAATGACATCAACACCCTATATAAGGTGTGCTTAATAATTAGGCAAATGCCTTTCCTTAAGCAAAATTGGTCAGAAGAGAGATTTGATGGGCTCTGAAAAGTCCAAAATTGTGAGATGTCTTGCAGAGGGATGCAACAGTCTTGAAATTGCCAAACCTTTGAAACGTGATCACCGAACAATCAGCGTTTCATGGCAAATAGCCAAAAGGGTCGCAAGAAGCGTGTTGGGCAAAAAAGGCGCAAAATAACTGCCTATGAATTGAGAAAAATCAAGTGTGAAGATGCCATTTGCCACCAGTTTTGCCATATTTTAGAGCTGCAACGTTACTGTAGTATCAAAAAGCACAAGGTGTGCTATACTCAGGGACATGGCCAAGATAAGCAAGGCTGAAAAACGACCACCTTTGAACAAGAAACATAAGATAAAACGTCATGGCTGGGCCAAGAAATATCTTAAGACTGATTTTTCAAAGGTTTTATGGACTGATGAAATGAGAGTAGACTCTTGATGAGCCAGATAGATGGGCCAGAGGCTGGATCAGTAAAGGGCAGAGAGCTCCACTCTGACTCAGCGCCAGCAAGGTGGAGGTGGGGTACTGGTAAGGGCTGGTATTATCAAAGATGAACTTGTGGGACCTTTTCGGGTTGAGGATGGAGTGAAGCTCAATTCCCGGACCTACTGCCAGTTACTGGAAGACAACTTCTTCAAGCAGGTAAGAACGGAATCTTAAGAAAACAGATGGCATTAGGCAAATCCATCCATCCTACAACTTTCACATGGTGGCAGGCCAGAAATGGGTTCTTGAGATAGTGTATGAAAATAATAGACAATGCCCTACCATCTATTTCACTTAATGTGAACTAAGAACTTGTGGAGCAAAATTGTGAGATTAAAAGAAAAAAAATCAGCCACCTGTCCGGATCCATCATGGTCAGCGAAGCTGTGGTGGCTGACTGTCTGCGTCACACAATGTTGATCGTAAACATGATCCAGCAACTGACAGGTATTTATGGATGGAAGCGGTTTGAGTGCATCATAACGACGTGGTGGTATAGAAGGTGGCACTAATTTTTTTTATTTTTAATTTTCTGTCTAAAATGTTATTTCATAATAATTTGAAGTTATTCTTTTACTATGTTGTAAAATAAACAAGTATGACGAAATAATTGGCCTTGCACAAGTTTCTGTGTCCCGGCCTGTGATAATCATTGACCTGACACAAAACAGTACCTCCTAGGTGCCTTCACTTCATGGGGTCTACAAAGTTTTGAGATCCATCGGACATAAAATCCTGATGCAGAACCAGCCTAATATTTGGTAGTTAATGGTAGCAACGTGTAGAATTCTATTCAGAATACCTGTGGAAACCATAATCTGCTATAGTTCTGTATCATGTCGATGTACTTACAGATCACACAACCTCTGTCCTCTATCTGTCAGAGTCAACCTAACATTTCATTTCATCCATGTGTGCTATATGTATTTTATTATGTATGTTGGAGCAGGTCCCAAGCCAACTGATCAATTATAGGGAACGGTGTTGCAGGTTCGCGCTGCCGGTTCTTCACTATAAAGAAAAGGCTGATGTTGATCCAACCTTCAGATCATCTCTACCTACGCATCAGTGCCAAGCTGGCACCCACAGGATAGCCTAAATCTAGAATGAAAGAGCCAGTGCACAAACGTCAAAAATAAGGAAGGTTTGGATAAAACATGAGTTATTGGTTCTTGATTGATGAACCCGCAGTGCTGACCAATAAAAACGTTTTCCCAAATAAAATTGCTATAATTCTGCCACGTGCGTACTTGGAAGATCTGCAGCCCTTTAGGATATAACTTGGGCATTAACAGTTGTTGGAGCAAACAACGGTAGGGGATGAATTGCTTTTTCACCATTTAATCTATTCTAGTAAATTAGGACTATTGGCCTGTCTATTCTTTGAAGCATTCTTTTATACACAGGTTAGGGTTGTCAAGGCAGAGGTCACACTGAAGAATTGTAAGTTTTTTAATCCCCATTCTGTAACACACTGCACTCATTTGCATTCTTACGTTCTTTGATGTTTGAGGGACCTTACCTGGGAAATGTTGCCCTGGTACAATATGAGCACCTTCAGTTCCAGAGGTACTGGGACTTGCTCCTTCTTCACTTCCAAATAGTAGGGCCTTGATCACTACCTCCAGGAGCTGCATGAATGTGGTGATCTGGCTTGCACTTCGTGATAGCACGTAAGTGTTAAATAGTGCCATATGTACGGTGTGCACAGCCCACTTCTTCTATCATACCTTAGCTTTTCGCATGCTACTGTAGGGCTGTTGGACTTGATCTGCGAGATCAACTTCCCCCATGTCTTTATTGTACCCCAGGATATCATGTATTGTAGCCAAGAAAAGGACATACCTCTAGTCTTTGTACTTGACCACAAGAGTGTCACTACATTGGGCTCTGCAGACACCCTTTCTGAGAATCGGCCCAATTAGCGTCCTCTTTGATTTATTTCAAGCACTTGAAGAGAGGGGTGCTAGTATAAAAGTCATCTAAATAGAGGTGTTAATCCCTATCCAGCAGTGTGTGCACCAAATTCCACTCAATTTTCCCACTCACTCCCAGGACAGGGGGCATTCTGGGGATTGAACCTGCATGCCCTCCCTTTATGAAATGAAAAAAATAGAGGATGGCCTCAAAACGTCTACAAATCATAGCCATGCGGAACACTGGATTGTTATATTAAACATCATCAGGACTCCAATATTGCCAAAGTACTGGCTTCTTCACTATCCCCATGTGAAAAACCAAGCGTAAAGCGTTGTCATTTAAACGGAAATATGAGATATGGGAAGATATGGGAGTCCAGTTAGAAAATGATGAAGAGGAGTTTTTGGCCAAAAATAGATTAGATGGGCATATAATTTTGTCTGGACCACCATGACATTTATGAAGTTCTCATAGCAAAAGTCAAATTCTCTAAGGCCAGCAGTGTCAAATTGGATTCCTGATTGAGCCACAAAATCTTCGGTGTGCAAGGTCCACAAGGGGTCACCAGTGATGGGTTGTAGGTCATTAATGTGGGTTGTGGTGACTAGTGGTAGGTGCTGGCTCATCTGGTGTCCTGGGGCATCTGATAAGTGGTTCACTATCATTGGAGGAAAAAGAGGAGTGAGAGGAATAAATTAAGGTGGGATCCTCTCCCTTGCTATCAGTGTCAGAGGCAATGATGGTGTATGCCTCCTCGACTAATTACAGCCTTTTGAATGAGTGTGACATTTTATTTTCCTATGTGTGTGTTTCAAATAACTAAATTTTCTTTTGGTGTGCATGCGTGCATGTATGTTAGTATTTGGTGTAGTTTCTTTATTTATTATAAGTGAGAAAAAGAATGGTAGGAGTGAATTTAGAGAGATAAAGATAGAAAAAAATAAGGAGAATATAAAAAGTTGGTCAAATTAAAAAGAAACTTACTAAATGGACATTTGTAAAAAAAAGTACTGAGCATCCGCAACTGACTCTTAACTGTGACTATATTCAATAAAAAATACTGTTGCTGACGACAATTACTAGAGTACCATATATTCTTACTGTCCCTAATCTAGCCCTGTCAACTGATGTGAATTAGTTTCTGACACTAACCATGACTTTATTCAGTAAAAAATACTGTAGTAGATAATGATTACTACAGTATATTTTTACTATCCCTAAGTTATCCCTATCAACTATTCTAAATTATTTATCTGAGACTTAGGCTGCTTTCACATCAGCGTTTTGAGCTGATCGCGGCAGTTGCAGGGAAAAACAACGCAACTGCTGCAATTACCGCATAACGGCCGCGATCGCGGCACACTTGCGGCAAGCCCCATACAATGTCTATGGGGCTTGCGGTAAATGTGCGGCAGGTACAGTTTTGGCACTTGTGGCAGGTGCGGCCGCAAAAAAAAACCGACATACCGCGTTTTTTTCGCGGCCACACCTGCCGCAAGTGCCGAAACCGCACCTGCCGCACCTGCTGCACACTTACAGCAAGCCCATAGACCTCTTATGGGGCTTGCCGCAAGTGTGCCGCGATCGCGGCCGTTATGCGGTAATCGCGACAGTCGCGTTTTTTTCACCGCAACTGCCACTATCAACGCAAAACGCTGATGTGAAAGCAGCCTAACACTGACTTTATCCAATAAAAAAATACTTTAGTAGATGACAAATAGTAGATTTCTACTGCACCTAAACCCTATCAATTTATCTAACTTATTATTTTTATTTGACTTTATTTTACTTTTTTGAAAAATCAAAACAACAACTAGATGGTGATCAGTGATGTGAGTCACGGATCAGTGTACAACGGCTGATGCACACACGGATGTGCTTCTAAAAGAGGTAAAAAAAATGGACAGGAAAAGAAAAAACGGATTCTAAAAGCAAGTACAGACATCGATCACTGGTATGCATCACTGATCAGCGCTCGGCGCTGCAGGACACATATTATGAATGAGGTGAAAAAGAAAAAAACTGTTAAAATTCGAGTTATCAAGTACTGATCAGCTATCAAGTACTAAACAGCACTCAGTGGCAAAAGAGGGGTGGGGATGGGGGTTAAGGCTAGGGTTTGAAGGGAGGTAAGGGTGGAGAGCAGGTATAAAGGAATTGGGGTTGACTGGAAAAGAGCAGGGACAAGAACAAGTCAGAAACATTTAAGGAAGATCTTTCTTCTTTGCAAATCATCAGCAGCAGCAGCAGTGTTGGCACAGGCTAAAATAGGTTGTGGCATCACTAATCCCAGCAGATTCACAGTTGAACAGCACAATTACCACTCTTCTCGCGTCTTCAAGCAGAATAAGGTTGAGCAGAGCGTTCACTGCTCTCTGATTGGAGTGATTGCGCATTATCACACGATCGCTCCAATCTGTGCTGGGGCTGCTGACAACGCCATTGCAAGGCTCCAGCTTATGATGGTTACTGTTCTAGCACCAATAATAGCTGGACTTCAATGTTTCAGTCAATTTCATTTCCCTGAAACATTAAAATTGCTTTGATTGGCTTTTCAAAATTGAGCAGCCAATCACAGTGATTGTAGTTGCTGAATGAGGCGACACTCCCTGTGGCATCGAGCGCCGGTGTCCTGCTGTCAGATTCTGCAAGCACCTTAATGAGATCACTGTAATTGCAGTCACAGTGGCCACATGATTGCCAGGACATACTTGTATGTCCTTGGTCGGGAACCAGGACATATAGGTACATCCAAGGTTATGAAGGGTTGAAAATGTTAACATTTACTTAGGAGTCTGCACTGTAGTTGCCTTTTGACAATGCCCTTTATATCAGTCAATTTTATAGAGATAACTTTCTACCTGAAATTTTTATCCTCTTTGACATTCCAAAAATATGTCTTTAGAAAAGAGTGATTGAAAGTCCTTAAAGTGAACCTGTCACCTTCATAAAGCCCCCCAGGCTATCACTACCTGTCCCTGCACCTTCCTATTACTACTCTAACTATCCCTTTCTGTCCTAAATGTGCCTTGTGACTGTGTAATAAAACGTTGTTATCACTCACTCATTAGTATGTTAATGATCTGGGGGGCTACCGTTGATGTCCGTTAGGGTACCTTTACACGCCGCTACTGGCGGGTGGATACAACCAGCTACAGGCTACAAATGTAGCTTGTAGCGGCAAAATACCCCGTAGTAGCAGCGTGTAAAGACGGTAGGAGGCACCCGGCAACAGATACATCTGTTTCCGAGCACTGCCCGGAAACAGGTGGCTACACAAGCGATTGTAGCGACCTGTAGCGGCGTGTAAAGAAGGAACAGAAGGGTTGTTTCTACACCATGCGATGTACCTGGTATGTAGCTGGGGCGTGACACAGCCTCCGGGTTACCGCGCCCCATCAGCGATCATTGGTGGAAGATACTGCGTACCGATTGGCTCTTCCTTCACACTCCGCCATGTCACAAGTGCTTATTCCGTGCCACAGTCCGATCACTACTACGTCACGTGTCCGCCATCCGCCCTTTGCGTCGTGCCCAATCAGAACTCTGTTGTGTTGGCCAATGGTTGTGGTTTGGGTGCGGCGTGATGGACTGTGGCACGCCTATATGTTTTACCTGCTGCCTTTGTTCAGCCCAGCTACTTGTGGCACCCGGCAGTGTATCCGGGGATAGATGTCACGTAGCGTAGCGAACCTTGTGGCGGCGTGTAAAGATGGTGCGTTTACCGTTTGTAACCGTTTGTGCGTGCTCATGCACGTGAAGTAGCTGGTTGTATCCACCCGCCAGTAGCGGCGTGTAAAGGTACCCTTAATGATCGGGGGGCTACCGGAAATGATGCATTCGGCATCATACCCGGCACTCTGCAGAGTGGAGCGAGCCAGGCTGGGGGCGTTGCATTTGGATGTCAATATCACGCCCATTGGGGTGCGATAAACTATACAGGAGGTGGCGAAGGGACACAGGGAGGACGCCCGTGGGGGCTAGCAACGGTAGCCCCTCAGGTCATTAACATACTAATGAGTGAGTAATAACAATGTTTTATTACACAGTCACAGGGCATATTTAGGACAGAAAGGGATAGTTAGAGTAGAAATAGGAAGGTGCAGGGACAGGTAGTGATAGCCTGGGGGATTTATGGAGGTGACAGGTTCACTTTAAGATGGCATTAGCAGGAATTCGATATAGGGTGATGAATTGGACCTCAATTCCTCACTCTATATCGACATCTTTTCATGTGGGTCATCAGCAGCTGTTACATGCACTTATAGTGGTTGTGACTCTCACAACCACCAAAGGTGAGCCTTTCTTTTCCATGTCGCGCATGGAGAACCCCTGTGTGCCTCAACATTGGAGCTCCCCCACAAGTGACCCCATTTTGGAAACTAGATCCCGCAAGGAACAAATCTAGATGCCTAATGAGCACTTTGAACCCCCGGGTGCTTCACAAATTGATCCATAAAAATAAAAAAATAAGATTTTTGTGGAAGAAAAATATTTTTTTCATTTTTACAGATCAATTTGTAAAGCACCTGGGGGTTCAAAGTGCTCACTATGCATCTAGATTTATTCCTTGCGGGGTCTAGTTTCCAAAATGGGGTCACATGTGGGGGAGCTCCAATGTTTAGGCACACTGGGGCTCTCCAAACGCAACATGATGTCTTCTAACAATTTGAATAGAAAAAGAGCTCAAATTGTTAGCGGACACCATGTCATGTTTGGAGTGACCCTGTACGCCTAAACATTGGAGCCTCCCCACAAATGACCCCATTTTGGAAACTAGACCCCCCAAGGAACTTATCTAGATGGGTGGTGAGCACTTTGAACCTCCAGGTGTGTCACAAATCAATCCGTAATAATGAAAAAAAAAATTTCTTGTGGAAAAAAAAAGTACTTTTTCATTTTAACGGATCAATTTGTGAAGCACCTGGGGTTCAAAGTGCTCATTATGCATCTAGATAAGTTGTTTGGGGGGTCTAGTTTCCAAAAATGGGGTCATTTGTGGGGGAGCTCCAAAGTTTGGGCACACAGGGGCTCTCCATATTCAACATGGTGTCTGCTAAAAATTTGAATAGAAAAAGAGCTCAAATTGTTAGTGGACACCATGTCGCGTTTGGAGACCCCTGTACGCCTAATCATTGGAGCTCCCCCACAAGTGACCCCATTTTGGAAACTAGACCCCCCAAGGAACAAATCTAGATGCATAGTGAGCACTTTGAACCCCCAGGTGTTTCACAAATTGATCCGCAAATATGAAACAATACTTTTTTTTCCACAAAAAAATTCTTTTAGCTTAATTTTTTTCATTTTCACATGGACAACAGGAATAAATTGTTTCCTAAAATTTGTTGACCAATTTCTCCTGAGTTCACTGATACCTCATATGTGGTCAAAACAACTGTTTGGGCGCACGGCAGGATTCAGAAGGGAAGAAGCGCCATTTTACTTTTTGAATGGAAAATTGGCTCCAAAAGTCAAATTGCCCGGGGGTGAAGGGGTTAATATACAATTAAACGCCTCCCAGGTGGGAATTTGATTGGACATGGATTACTTCCTGTAGTTTAAATCTTCTGCCACCAGAAGGTTTAGCTTCCTAAATCATCCATTTTTATTTTTACTAACATCGTAAAGCTGCACAGATGCTTATATCCATAGTTGCCCATCCATTCAAAACCGAAATGTCCTATTTGATGCCGGGACTTTGACCTTCTAATCTCAACAATTTAGCTACACAATTATAGATCCTTAATTAAAGGGTTTGTCTCAGATAAGAAAAAAAATGAAAAACAGAAGCATTGACTGCGTATTTGCTTGCCTCTAGAGCAGCACTGCTCTGATGCTACCTGTTGTTTTTTACTTTGTTGCAGTGATGACATCATATTGACACATATGACACATTGATTGGCTGCAGGGGTTACATATGTGCACATCACGTAGCCTCTGCAGAGAAGTAAGCAGACAGGAGGCAGCACTGTAGCTATGGCACTGAGGTGAGAGTGACTTAAAGGGAACCGGTCGCCCCCCAGGGCCTATAAAGTTAAAAGAGCCACCTTCAGCAGCACTAAGGCTGCATTCTGTGAAGGTGACTCTTATGTGTAATGTCCCCAGGGATACTGAAATAATGAGTTTTATAAATTTGGCTCCATACATGTACTTCGACCAGTGGGTGTGCTCTTTACTGAGCTGTCAACCGCCTGCCTGCTGTCCATCATCCCCCCTCTAGGCTGCGGTCTCCGCCTCCTCTCTGCCCCTTACATCCCCAGCGCCTGCGCTGTGAAATCATGTCTCAGGCATGTGCAGTGTGCGCTGCCCGACAACTGAGATCATATAATCTCTTCACTTCGCACCTGCGTATAGCAGAGGCCCCAGCCCCGCAGTGTGAATACATCATAACACATTGCAGGGCCGGGATCTAGGGCCTCTGCTATACACAGGCATGATGTGAGGAGATCATGTGATCTCAGTTGTCGGGCAGCCCACACTGTGCATGTCTGAGACTTGATTTCACAGCACAGGTGCCAGGGACGTAATGAGCAGAGAGGAGGCGACACCCAGGCCCCAGGGGGGGGATGATGGACAGCAGGCAGGTGGTTGAGAGCTCAGTAAAGAACACACCCACCGGTCCAAGTGCAAGTATGGAGCCAAATTTAGGAAACTCATTATTTCAGTGTCCCTGGGGACATTACACATATGAGCCTCTTCACAGAAT
Organism: Allobates femoralis; assembly: GCA_033576535.1. Lineage (NCBI taxonomy): Eukaryota > Metazoa > Chordata > Amphibia > Anura > Aromobatidae > Allobates > Allobates femoralis. Next base: position 634,210,819 of record JARQOC010000003.1, read on the forward strand.
GCAGCCTTAGTGCTGCTGAAGATGGCTCTTTTACCATCATAGGTCTTGGGGGGTGACAGGTTCCCTTTAATCTGGTATTGCTTCTTTAGTTGCTACATGGCATTTAGTGCTGTCAGGCAAATTTACTTTGAGCCCTAAACACCCTTTTACTGTTCTAAATAGTCAAATACTGCTTAAAAGCAACAGAACTAAACTTATATATTTGATAAGCTACCTTATCTTAATCATTACCTCTAAGGCTGGTTTCACATTGCAATTTTGGAGGATCCGTGGCTGTCTGTTGTTATCCTATGGGGATCGGATTGGATCAGATTTGGCCTAATTGCCATCCGATTTTGTGGGATCCGATTTGTGTCTGATTTTTTGCTGTACCCAAAATCGGACACTGCTTTGGGCAAGGAAAAAAATCGGATCCCACAAAATCGGATCTGACAAAATCAGATGGCAATTAGGCCAAATCCAATCCGATCCTCGGCCTTTAACATGGGGGCCAATGGAGCACGGGTCCGAGAAATCGGGTTGTTTCTCTGACCCGATTTTAGTGTACTGAGCACACTCAGTACAATAAAACTGCTCCTAACCATCTAATTTCACTTCCACAATGTATATATACATATATACATTGTGGAAGCAAAATTAAGTAAAAGAAATGATTAAAAATAAAAAAAATCTCTATGCTCACCTGTCCGGATCCATCGATGGCTCCAGCAAGCTGTGGTGTGACTACAGGACCTGTCGTGACGTCACATCCCGATCAGCTGATAGGGTCGCATGACCAGTTACCGCGGGTAACAGTGGTCATTTGACCCGATGACACTACCGGGTTGTGATGTCACGGCAGGTCCTGTAGTCACACCGCAGCTTGCTGGATCCATTGGTGGATCCCAGACAGGTGAGCATAGAGATTTTTTTTTATTTTTAACACTTTCTTTTACTATGTATGTATATACATTTAACCCTTTCTTTTACTATGTATGTATATACATTGCGGAAGTGAAAGGGCCCCGCACAGCGCTTTCTGTGTCCGGACCTGTGATAATCATGGACTGATGGATTGCACCTCTGCTTCAGGTCCCTGGCTGTGTGTGTCCCTGTGTGTAGTGTGCAACCAGTGCCGGGGCAAGGCATTTTGGTGCCCTAGGCAGGTAAGGCAAACGGCGCCCCCTCCCCCCAAAAAAATATGTCTGGGAATAAAAATGTCAGCATACTTTGAAAGTAAATTTAATTTAACGGGGACCTATAAAAGGTTCATCCAACCACACTACAGAGACATACTGATAGGTTGTTTACATTGTGAGCCCCAATGGGGACAGTGTTCATGATGTATGTAAAGTGCTGTGGAGTTCATAGTGTAATATAAATGCAAAAAGTATTATTCTTAATATTATGTCACAATACCAGGATCTGAGGATCTTCTATTTCGAGGTCAGGGACTCTCTGATGCCATGTTGCTGCTTGTCTCGCTGTTGTCCTCTTTTGACACTGCAGTGCGGTGGACAAGAGAGCATTAACTGGTTAATAACAAGAAGTATGGAGTGTGTACTGAGCCATAAACCCTCCCCTTACCATGAAGTATGGAGTGTACTAACTGAGCCATAAACCTCCTCATACCATGTCCAGCAGACATTGTAGGATTACTACCCGTATATAAATCGCGTATAAGCCGACCTGTGTATAAGCCGACCCCCCTACTTTTGCCCCCAAAACCTGGGAAAACCTATTGACTCGTGTATAAGCCGATGGTGGACCCCAGCACAGGTATACAGCCCCCAGCAGTGTGGTATACAGCAGCCTCCCCAGTGGTATATACAGACCCCAGGGGTAATACAGCAGCCCCAGGGGTAATACAGCAGCCCCAGGGGTAATACAGCAGCCCCAGGGGTTATACAGCAGCCCCAGGGGTTATACAGCAGCCCAGGGGTAATACAGCAGCCCCAGTGGTAATACAGCAGACGCAGGGGTAATACAGCAGCCCCAGGGGTTATACAGCAGCCCCAGGGGTAATACAGCAGCCCCAGGGGTAATACAGCAGCCCCAGGGGTTATACAGCAGCCCCAGGGGTAATACAGCAGCCCCAGGGGTAATACAGCAGCCCCAGGGGTTATACAGCAGCCCCAGTGGTATATACAGGCCCCAGCAGTATATAAAGCAGCCCCAGTGGTGGTGTATACAGGGCCCAGTGGTGCTGTATACAGGGCCCAGTGGTGCTGTATACAGGGCCGGTGAGCATAGAGATTTTTTTTATTTTTAACCCTTTCTTTTACTATGTATGTATATACATTTAACCCTTTCTTTTACTATGTATGTATATACATTGCGGAAGTGAAAGGGCCCCGCACAGCGCTTTCTGTGTCCGGACCTGTGATAATCATGGACCCGGACACAGAAAAGGTCACCTCCTGTGGTGTCCGTTCCTGTCCATGGGGTCCTACAAAAAGTAGGATCCCACGGACAGGTAAAAATACCCTATGTGAACCCAGCCTAATAGGTATATGGTAGTTAATGGTTAGAACTAGTAGAATATCTATTCAAACACACTGTGGAAACATAAAATACCTGCTATCAATTCCAGTAGTCATGTCTACTGTAACTTTACAATGAATCATAACCACAGACCTCATGATGGCCTACTTATCTGTCAGAGTCCAACCTAACATTTCCATTTCATACAATGTGATGACTAAAATAATATTATTATTATTATGTAATGTTTGTGAAGCAAGGTGCCAAAGCCCAACTGATCAATTTTAGGGAAAGACGGTGTTTTCCGGTTCGCGCTGCCAGGTTCATTCACATCAAAGAAAACCAATAATCGATGTTTTGATCCAAACCTTCCTTTATTCTCCTCCTACGCATTTCAGTGCCCACCTGGCACCTTCATCAGGGATACCTAAATCCCTGATGAAGGTGCCAGGTGGGCACTGAAACGCATAGGGGGAGAATAAAGGAAGGTTTGGATCAAAACATCGATTATTGGTTTTCTTTGATGTGAATGAACCTGGCAGCGCGGACCGGAAAACACCGTCTTTCCCTAAAATTGCTTGGTACATCTCCACGTGCGTGGAGCCGGTGGGAGTCCTGCAGCAGCCATCAGGATACTAACCTATGAGCCTTCAAACCAGTTGTGGGTCACACAACTGGAATAGGTGAGTGAATTGCCTTTTTCACCACTTTACATCCTAGTGTCTAGTGATAAGGGCACTATTGCGCCTCTTGTCCCCCCCCCTTTTTGCCTTTGAAAGCCCAACTGATGGATTGCACCTCTGCTTCAGGTCCCTGGCTGTGTGTGTCCCTGTGTGTAGTGTGCAACAGTCATGTGCTCCAGGCGAACATCATTTCTCTCATCCTCTTCTGTAGGTGCGGCCAAGCTAGGACCACAACACACCAGGGCTTTTTTTCTGAACAGTTTTTACATGTAACAAACGGGTACATAACGGACATGGTCTTGCTTTCACCTGCACTAATCTTTAAGGCTGTTTCCTTTCTCTTTTCACACTGATGTGGCTCTGACTGCTTCTCATAATTATTAAGGTTTCCAGCTCAGGTTTCCTAGTACCTCCAGGGTTCCGCACCTCTCACATCCAGCAATCCCCATGCCTATATTCCTGTACGGTCGGGTGGTTCAAAAGCCGCTTATTGCTGACCTTACTCAAGCCTTCTTGCCCCAGATGTCCAGATGAATCTGCCTGCGGAGGGGCCTGTCCGACCCAATTACCGCCAGGACAGTAAGTCCTCTCCGCACTGCAGTCTGCTATTCAATTCACTGGCAGAGTCCTCTCTGAAACTAAAACTAAGATAGCCTCTCACTATAACTCTTTACTCCTCCGACAGGGGTCTAACAGATATTTAATGCTAGTAGCCAGGGGTGTACATAGAAATCATGGAGCCCAAAGCATAATTTCTAATTGGGCCCCCCAGTCCCTACCCCAAATAATATTTGGCTGGGTCACATAGGAACATATCCCACAACTTTGTAGCCCTTTCAACATAATTTTCCTTTTATTGAAGCCCCTATATTCCACTTTCATTGCACCCATAAAGTATAATGCAAACAAAAGTGCCCCAAATACACTATATGATCCCCCACAATGAATTCTTCCACAGTACCCTATGCACACTGTATGATAACCCTACTGTGTCCCCCTCAACTACCCCAACAAAGTATGGTGACTCCAAAATAGTATGATCCCCAATTGTGACCGTAATGCAGCTCTCCATGCAGTATAATGGACCTACATACAATATAATGACCTCTACTATCCCTCTAAAGAGTATAATGAAACCCTCACACAGCCCTCTGCACAGTATGATAGACCCTACACAAATCTTCACACTGTATATTTGCTTGTAAATAGAATAATACCCTCAATTAGCCCTCCATAAAGTACTAAGACTCCCTCATAGCCCTCTACATATTATAATAGACCAAACAAAGTCTTCATTTGTACTTTAAAAATAGTCTGTCTGGAACCGCCGAACCTGAACATTAGCAGCTTCACCCATCACAAGGCAGGACCTTTAAAAGTGCATACAACTTTTTAGCAACTTCAGCATCCACGCTGTCAACATATCTCTCCCAAATACAAAGAGATGACTTGACAGGCATCAAGTTCATAGGAATAGAAATAATGTAACAACTAGTGTGGATATGTCAGGAATCTATTGGTGTGGGAGCAAAGATACAACTGATACAAGGTATTAAAGTGAAAGTCTGTATTAACACATGTGGCAGAATACAAACATAAAAGTGCAGCAAACAAAGCAGAGTTTATACAGTGTAGGTGATAGTTAATTCAGTGATGCCAAATGGAATAGTCTCTTAGTAACAGTTCATTCACAGGAATGCCAAACAGAGTAGTCTCTTAGTAAAAGTTCACACTGGTAGAAGCCGATAACATCACAGTCTATAAATAAGAGTTCACACGGAGGAAGGCCTGGACCCATAGCGTCCTCATTTTTTGGGATCTGGAGCTGTCTGATGGCCTATCTTTTGTGTTGTGAGCTAACATTTCTAATGATACTATTTTTGGGTAGATGTGTTGTTTTGGTCACCCATGACCACATTTAATTGCAATGTTTCGGCAACCAAAATAACGTGATTTTGGCATTTGGACTTTTTTTTTTCGTTTCGCATTTTACCGATCTGAATAATTGATTTTATATTTTGGTAGATCGGGTGGTTATGAAAGCGGCGATGCCAATTATATGATTTTTTATCATTTTATTAATACTTTTACTTTCAATGGAGCAAAAGGGGGTGTTTTGAACTTGTGTGTTTTTTTCATATTTTTTAAAACTTTTTTTTTATTATATCTTTCTTATATCTTTCTTATACACTAGCCCCTAGAGGTCCTCAGTGCTGCACAGTCAGTTTGCTTGTGTTATGTAGAGAGTAGCTATAGCACATCTCTATATAGCACAAATGATCACTTCATGTGGATACTGGTGTCACGTCCCTCTAGGGCCTTAGGATACTTGGAACCAGGCTTTGAGGCTTCATCACAGGGATAACAGGGACCGCAACCCGGCTCCGTGACCCAAGCGGTGTCATCAAAAGTTTGGTATGGGTGGCTCTCTCTCTCTTAGGGATGGTTATCTGGCGAGGAGGGTTCATTCTGGGAAGGAATGACAGGACTTGGGGATAGTTGTTAACTTTACGTGACGCCACCCACAGGTTGAGGCTATAGATGGCCGCCGCTGCACGACAGTTCTCCTAGGGGCCAATGGTGGAGGCAGCAATGTTCTTAAGCCCTCTATGGGTAGGGCTGACCCCCAGGGCAGCTAGAGGTACTCGGGAGAGTTGGTAGTTGTATTCTTGTGCTTTTGACGCATTAAGAAAGTTCACAGATACAATGGGGTGCAATCTTCAGCTCTTTTACTCAAAGTTACCATGCACCATCCAGTACGTAACTGGTACCCCATCTCTGTCCTCTGTGGGTAGGGATGACACCCAGGGCAGCTAGAGGTACCTGGGTGAGTTGGCAGTTTTATTTCTTGTGCTTTGACACATTAAGAAAATTCACAGACACAACGGGGTACAGTCTTCAAATCTTTTACTCAAAGTTACTGTGCACCAACCCGCTGAGCACTGGGATCTCAGAGGCAGGGATCCAGCTACTCCCAGGTAGTAGGATGGTACATAACCGGTACCCCTTGTCTGTCCTTTCTCTGATGTCTCACACTGTGCTTGTCTCGCTCATCCTGCCTTGTGCCTCACCACACAGAGCTCTGAGCCAGTGACTGTGGGCTTTTTTTAGGGGTTAACCTGCAGTGTCTCCCCTTAGCCCTATGGTTGTCACCTTTTCAGCAGATGTGCGCGGAAGTTGACTTCGTTCCCATAGAGGTTTCACAGCCTCTGGGTCGCTAGTTGAGGCTGTTCTGTCTTCTCCACTAGTCTTGGGGTTCACGGTGCCGCTATTCTAGGCGCCTGGTCCCTTCACTTTCCTGCGCCTGACAATGGATACAAGTCCCACGGGTGGATTGCTCACTTCCCATGCCTCTGGGAGCCTCTCTTCCTCCTGGAGCCACTTGGGTGCTGTTTCTGCTCCTGTGTCTGGCCTCAGGACGTGCTCCCAGTAGCTTAAGTCCTCTAGACACTTCACAAGCGTACTTGCTCTAGCTTCCCTCCAACTTGACCTTGGTGTTACGGTCTCTCCTCAGATGTTCTACTGCCTCGACTCAGCTGGTCACCCTCTCCTCAACTGTTCAACTGTATTTCCTGTGTTCTAGATCTTTCCTGCTCTATTTATACTCCTTGTCATGTGTCACATGTCATCTAATTGTGTTCTTCCTGACCTCACTCCTTCCCAAGTGCTCCCTCTAACTACTTTCTTCACCACCCATCCCCACTACAATGACTCCTAGTGTGTGGCCTGGGAGTCTCGATAACGGTCTGCACCCCTCTTACCTGTAAATGGGATACTGCACCCTAACAGGGGTACAGTACCTCTGTGGCGACTGGATCCATAGGGGCAACACACTGGCACTCACCATCCATCTACAGGAAGTAATCCCAGAGAGCTTCTAGGGTCATCAATGGACCCCAGGTTCTCCAGGTGAAAAATTGAGATACTGCGATCACTTTGTGGGATCTCTGATCACGGCGTGGATTCCCCCGCGGGACTTTGGATCGATCTGAATAACAGCACGATTCAAAGGGCTAATACCACCGATCGGATATCTGATCCAATAGGCGGTTAGCTACACTTCTCAGCTGATGATATTAGCTGAGATGTGGGGGGAAAGATGTGAGCTCAGCGCCGGAGGTCACATCAAAGGGAGGGAGCCGGCATATGAAGTACCCAAGATGTCATGTGTTGTAATGAACTTAAGGCTATCCAACAAAACGCGTAGGTCTACTGATTTATTTTTTCCAGTACTTTAGGAAAGGAAGTTTTAAGCACACTAAATAAATGTGAAATTTTATAAACTCTGGATATATTTTTCCCCACTGGCTGATCCCTTTGATCTTTTGTATTCAATAAATTATTTCCTATATTGTTCATAATGTATAAATAAAAATTAAAAATTTAAAAATTAAAATAAGGACTAATACTTATTCTTTTTGCCTGATGCCTGGTTCTGCTTTTGGCTCAAGAAATACTTTAAACATTGCATTGGTGTTCAAGAAAAGTTCTTTTTTATTGAAACTAATTGATTTTTCTCTCTGAATCGCTGACATAAATGACCGTCTTGAACATCTCCCTTCCTTGATCTTCTGCCTCAGCTTTCTTCCCCTGACAGGCACCATTCTCCACACCATGACAGATAAGGAAGAGCTAAGCTGAAATTGAGAGTGGAATTGTCAAATTACTGTCACAACATATCTAGGGAACAACAAATATCACTGCCAATGTGTATATACTGCAGAGAGGTCTACAGAAGAGCTCTGGGGTCAGCAAGGAAGACAATACATAATTGTGTCTTTGGAAGACTTGAAGTTCCAATGTGAATCATAACATTTGTTATTCATAAATCTGAAATCTCATTATATTGTATCTGATGAGATTGAACTGATTTTCCATTGGGGCTTTATAATAGAACATTTGGTGTGCAGCATGACAAAAGATGTCAGATTCATGGAAATGTATTAATTGGCCTCATTTACTAAACTGTTAGTACTGTATGTTCAATGTTTGCAAGTATATATTTGACTGATATGACTAGAAATGATTTAATAGTTAGAAATATTTATTAATATCACAGGCAATGATTGTTAAAGTTTAGTGTTTTCAATCTGTTCTAAGTATATTCCAAGGGCCAGTATTGTATTTGTAACTGTGCTATTGTGGAGGATGAATTATATCTTATCTATTAATCTTAGTTTTTATACTCATATAGCATTAAATGAAACAATAAGTTTTTCCCTTAACCTAGTATCCAATAGCTATATCTCTCCCTCTCTTATTCCCTTTCCTCTTCTCTCTCTCTATGTCTCTTTCTCTCTCTCTTTCTTCTCTCCCTCTCATCCATGAACCCAAGTTATGTGTAAACAAAGTGTCTTTCAGATGGATGTCTGAAGAGAAGATACAATGTGGAGAGGTGCCCAGGAAACTATGGAGCTGATTGGTCACTACTGTGCCGGTTCCAGATTGTACCATGGGAAGCTAGAGATATTCTGCATACCAGAGGCCAAGAGAAGACATCATGACGTGACAAAGGATGGACTCAACACAGAAGACAAAAGACTAATTATTACTAACAGAGATAGATGTATTAGCCTAACTCCACCTAACTCCCATCTAATCCCACCTAACTCCCACCCTGCCATGGACATTTACATGCTTATCTTTTAGACTATAAAATGCCCTGTACCCGGATATTGGGTTCAGTAGTTGTTGCCGTGTACGTTGTCATTATTAAACCTGGACACGCTATAAGCTTAAAACGGACTCTCGGTCTGATTTACTCTTATCTGGTACCACGTGTTCATAGTTTAATCTGGGATGACTGGCGAGGGAGTGGAACAGTAAATTTGAACCCGACACTATAACCACAGGCCCCATGGCAGGCTCTCTGTTATAACTTATCATTTAATCAAACATTTATATTTTATTTAGATAACATGATTAAAACAATAAAAAGTAATATTTTAGCAATTGGACTCTTGTTGCTCTATTAGTATGGTGGTAGGGCTCTTGTCAGTTCTTTTGGTAGTAATTCTGTATCTAACTACAATGGGAAGTTTTACTTTGCAAATGCATTAGAAATCTGTCACAAATTAGTCCCAATATCGGATTCATAGTATGTGCTACTTTTTTATATTTAGTACTGTGTAAAAATTTAGGGAAGGAAAGAAAACATTCTGTAGATCAAAAACACTTTAAAAATAGAAGTGTTAATAGTTTATTTCTATCAATTAACAAAATTCAAAGTGAATGAACAATACAGAAATCTAAATCATAGTTTGATTTGATCACCTTTTGTCTTTAACCTCTCCCTAAAGAAGTGATTAAATTAGGATGCGAAACATGCATTGGAGTGGCGCTTTTCCCTTGGAGACCTTTGTAGGGACACTGTCTATTATGGGTAAGCTGGCTGGACATACTGTCGACATCGACTGTCGACCGATTACATAGGCGACGTAGAGGCGTGCCCTATCGGCGGCGACATCGCCCTGCGTCGCCTGATGTAAAGGGGCGATGTCGGCACCTCTGAGTGGCCGCCTGATTTCACATCACTGATGTGAAACCAGGCGGCCGATCTGGGGTGATGTGTCCACATCGCGCCAAGTAAATGGCCAGCGGCGACCTGACAGGCAATGTAAGCCATAGGGTCACATTGTCCTGCATCGCCGCTGGGGTTATGAGAGACCCCGGCGGCGATGCCGCCTGTCAGATCGCCAGCGTGTTGCTGGAGGTGTCGCCCTATTTGGGATGGCGACGCTGGCGGGGCACCAAAAGCGTGCGCGCTCCCGCCAGTCACCGCTGACATCTTCAGCGCTGTCGACAGGTGTGACAGCACCCTAAGTCAGGAAAGCCTATATTCTATAAGATCAGGACATCTAATTTTGCTGTACATGTTCTGTTTTCTGGCTCTCACAGCAGAATCCTTAATGGAATCAGTTTATTTTTTACCCCTTGGAACTGATATTTATCCCGTGCCCATTGTGGATTCCCTTATGTTACATTGAGGCCCTGTTTTTTTTTTGTGTGTGTGTTGGTTTGTTCACCTCATTTTTTCACCTTACTTTGTGTACTTTGTATGTATTATACTCTTGATTTAAATAAAATGTATACTTTTTTTAGCCTTAAAAAATCCTTTTGTTCTCCTGGTAATTAATACAGCATCAATTCTTCTAGGTACACTTATACAAAATCTGGGATTTTGATGGATTATAGTCAGGGGTTGAGTAACCAGTCTTGGTAAACAAGTTGTAATGATCATTATTTTCATACCTAGGTTGAAGCACAGACATTAACTGAAACAGAAATAGATTTATAAAAAATGTACCTAGGAAGGAGTAATCTTATTACGGTGTATACGTTAAATGGAATTTAACTGAGGACTACAGAACAGAAGGACTTGGGTATTCTGCTGAGCAAGAGTACTCAAAGTCGGGCAGAAACTGCAAACGCAAACAAGATTTTAGGGTGTGTAAAAAAGAGATAAAATCCTGTGATCCCAACATATTGTTACCCCTCTTCAAATAACTTGTAAGGACACATATTGATTATGGGATCCAGGTTTGAGCTCCACATTTTAAAAAGGATATTCAGAAGTAATAGTCAGCTCAAAGACGGGCCGCTAGAATATTACAAGGAATGGAAGGTCTTTCATATGATGGCAGGTTGGAAAAGTTAGTCTCATTTAGCTTAGTCTAGGGCCACATTTGAGTTGATTTTTTGGTGCTGGATCCGACATAGAGCTGCATGACAATAGCATTACCACAGCGTTACCGTATTGTAACGCTGTGTTAACGCTGCCATAGAGTGATATGTGTGATAGGACCCGAAGCGCATGCAAACACTGGCATGAAAGTGCCGGAGTTTGAAATCTTGCATTATTTTGTAGCGGACAGCTTAACGCAGCCTGCAGCGTTAAGCTGTCGGTTGAAAAATAGCGCGAGATTTCAGACTCTGGCACTTTCATGCTGGCGTTTGCATGCGCTTCGGGTCCCATCACCCATATCACTCTATGGCAGCGTTAACACAGCGTTACAATACGGTAACACTGTGGTAACGCTGTCGTCATGAAGCTCTATGCCAGATCCGGTATACCAAAAACCAACGCAAATGCGGCCCTAGCCATAGAAAGAAGACGTTTCAAAGGAGATTTCATTTAAGTGTATAAAAACATGAGCAGTCAATACAAAGGCCTGGGACATGACTTATTTCTTTCAAAGACAATACTAGGGACCAGACGGTACTCACTGCGGGTGGAAGAAAGGCGACATCAGCAGCTAAATAGGAAAGGATTCTTTACAGTTAGAGCACTCAGACTATGGAATGCTCCAACAAGAAGTAGTAATGGCAGACACTATAACAGCTTTTAAGGCTGGCTTCACACCACGGCGCAGTCCGGTCCAGGGCTGTCCGGTGTAAACCAGACAGCCCCGGACCGTTTTTTGGCCCCATAGTAGCCTATGGGGCCGGATGGAGCCGGATGGCAGCTCTCTGCCATCCGGTTTCATCTTTGCGGTGAAATCCGGGAGAATTCGGATTATTCTCTCCGAACATAAAAATGTTGCTTGCAACATTTTTGTGTCCGGGGAGAAAAATCTCCCAAATTTGCCGGATCCTAGATTTGCCCGGATTCTCCCGGATCCTCTCGGATCCGGGGCAATCCGGCACTCCCTGCCATGGGAGCTTATGGGGCTGGATTGCTCCAGTCCGGGAGGATCCGGGAACCGGACACTGGCGGCTGCATGCCACTGTTGCTTCAGGACCGCGGCTAGCTCCCTCCTGAATCATTAGCAGCTGCGACTGTGTCCGGCTGCACACAGGACCAGAGGGGACATTTGGCCCCCGGTTCTGTGTGCTGATCCGGTCCGGGCTGTCATCCCGGACAGCCCCGGACCGAACTGCGCCTTGGTGTGAAGCCAGCCTCAAAAAAGGCTGGATGATTTCCTCAGTGCACATAATATTGTCAGTTATAGATGACAAAGTGACAAAAATGTCTAATTGATGGAGGAAGGTTGAACTCGATGAACCTAGGTCTTTTTTTAACTATGTAACTAAGTATATGCACAAAACTGAGTGAGGACAACGGTGAGGTTGGGGAATATAATGTCATGTCTCTGTCTTAGAGTTTGATCCGGTGGTGCTGATGATTTTTTTTCATAATTGCTTCTTTCTTTGGTTTGTTGTTACTCAGGTTTTCTCACTTGCTTATTTTCTGCCCTATCACATACAGAGTGGGACTATTTCACCAGTCTTCTTTGCTATCTATATTTCTATGAGAATTTCTGCTAAGTAGTTCCAGACCTGCTGCTAAGGGATTTTACCTGTTCGACAGAGAGCAGTGTTGTGCTTGATCTATGTATTTCTCATTTGCCTTCCCTACACCTTTGTTCTGTTCTGTTTTCTGTTAGGTTTGTAGGAGGTTATCCTTGCTTGCAATTATTATTTCTTTTTTTTTCTTTTGTTCATGTGCTTTAAGCTGCTTACTCATGTTTGGTTTTTGTCTACCCCTGTTCACTTTCCTTTTCCTGGTTAGTTGTGTGTAGCGACCTCTCCTCTGGATCCTCAGGAGCAATGAGGAAACGCTGGATGACCTTTTAAGGAGATAGATCCAAGGTGTAACTTCTAGTTATACAGCTAGGGATAGTCTAGCCCAGTGATAGCGAACCTTTCAGAGGCCAAGTGCCCAAACTGCAACCCAAAACCAAATTATTTATGGCAAAGAGCCAACACGGTAATGTAACCTAATTTACAGCAGTAGTCATCACAAGCAATGCACAGGGGGGAGAGCCAGCAGATGCCAACTCTCTTCCCTGTACAGGGCATGTAGTCCTGAAACCCTGATGATCAATTCAATTATTTTAACAATTAATTGATTTTAAACTTACCTTTGCGGTCTTCTCTTCAGCAGTGGTCATCCAGCTCATGTGTACTGCACATTGAAGCGAGCATCTCCCACTGCCCTTTCCAGATACAGCAGGTGGATTGATCTGTATGGAAAAATGCAGATTAGACAGATGGAGATAGATTTTATCATGGAATGCAAGCGAATTTGAAACTGAAATCCTGGTCCCTATATTGTAGTAATATCTCCGTCCTGACCCTATCCTTGCATTTAGTTGCTCCATCCTGACCCTCTCCTTGTAGCTATGTGCTCCATCCTGACCCTCTCCTTGTAGTAATGTGCTCCATCCTGACCTTCTCCTAGTAGTAATGTGCTCCATCCTGACCCTCTCCTTGTAGTAATGTGCTCCATCCTGACCCTCTTCTTGTAGTAATGTGTTCCATCCTGACCCTCTCCTTGCAGTTAGGTGCTCCATCCTGACGCTCTCCTTAAAGTAATGTGCTCCATCCTGACCCTCTCCTTGCAGTTAGGTGCTCCATCCTGACGCTCTCCTTAAAGTAATGTGCTCCATCTGACCTTCTCCTTGTAGTTATGTGCTTCGACCTGACTCCCTCCTTGTAGTAATGTGCTCTATCATGACCCTCTCCTTGTAGTAATGTGCTCCATCCTGACCCTCTCCTTGTAGTAATGTGCGCCATCTTGACCCTCAAATTGCAGTTAGGTGCTCCATCCCGACCCTCACCTTGTAGTAATGTGCTCCATCCAGACCCTCTCCTTGCATTTATGTGCTCCATCCTGACCCCTACTTCTATTTATGGGCTCCATCCTGACCCTCTCCTTGTAGTAATGTTCTCCATTCTGACCTTCTTCTTGTAGTAATGTGCTCCATCCTGACCCGCTCCTTGCGGTTATGTACTCCATCCTGACCCCCTTCTTCTAGTTATTTGCTTCATCCTGACCCTTTCCTTTTAGTAATGTGCTCCATCCTGACCTTCCCCTTCTAGTTATTTGGTCCATCCTGACCCTCTCCTTGTAATAATTTGCTCCATCCTGACCATCACTTTGTGGTAATGTGCTCCATCCTGACCCTCTCTTTGCAGTTGTGCTCCATCCTGACCCTCTCCTGGCAGTAATGTCCCTATCCTGACCTCCTTCTTACAGTAATGTATCCAGCCTTATCCCCTTGTAGTATGCTTGATCCCTGTCCCCTTGCGGTAATGTCCCCATCCTGCCACCATCATGTAGTAATGCCCCTTCTTGCAGTAATGCTCTCTCCTGCAGTAATATGCCCCCTCCTTGTAATAAAGCCACAATCATGCCCCCTCCTTGTAATAATGATACCATCACCACCTTCTTGTAATAATGCCACCATCATGCCCCCTCGTTATGCCACCATCTTGCCCCCTCCTTGCAATAATACCACCATCCTTGTCATGGTCTCTCCTTGTAATAATGCCACCATCATGCCCTCTCCTTGTAAAACCACCATCATACCCCTCCTTGTAATAATGCCAGCATCATGTCCCCTTTTTCTAATAATTTCACCATCATGCCCCCTCCTTGAAATAAAGTCACCATCATGCCCCCTCCTTCTAATAATGTCACCATCATGCCCCCTCCTTGAAATAATGTCACCATCATGCCTCCTTCTTCTAATAATGTCACCATTATGCCCCCTCCTTCTAATAATGTCACCATCAAGCCCCCTCCTTCTAATAATGTCACCATCATGCCTGCTAGTTATATCATAGCTAAAATAAAAAAATCATACTCACTTAATACTCCCACCTCCACCGTTGCTCCTCTCCTTACCTCTTCAGTCCCCGCGTCACATGACTCCGAGTGTGTCACATGACTGCGGTCACGTGATGTCGGTTGGGCGGAGCTTGGAGAGAGTGTCAGAGATGCGGAGGAAGGAGACATTTTCTCCGATCCGACACGGCTTTGAACTGCTGGTACCATAATGCTGGCAGTTCAAAGCGACAGTGAGAGGCGATGCCTTGTGCCAGGGAAGATGGCTCTGCGTGCCCTCCCAGGCACGCATGCCATAGGTTCACCATCACTGGTCTAGCCTGTTCAGGAACTAGTAGGTTGTGGGTGTGGATTAGATTTTATTTCTCCTTGCACCCGTTTGTGAGTTTATATGTGCATAACTCTATAGCCAGCCCGCTAAAGTGTGCTTTAGTGTCATTATGGCTCCTGTCCATGTATTGGTCATGCAGCTACAGGCCTTGTACCTTCGGTCCATCTGAACACTACATCTGAACCCTAGGTAAAATTGCTGTGCTGCTTCAATGGGTATAGAAGTAAGTTTTCTATTTCTGCTGCCTCATGCAAATTGTACTTTTGCCTCCAGCCTGTCTTTTCTGAGTGTGAGAGTCAACGAGTGGGCATTGTATTGTCTTTTATAAGTGGGGATCTGCAAGCTTGGGCACTTTCTTTGAATCCAGGTTGGCTTCATCAGGTGAATACATAAAATATTAATGACAGTGTGGCATTACGAAGTTAAAAGGCAACAGGGATGGTGTGGTTAAAAACAAATAGCTCATGAAGGAGTTGGTCCAGCTCTAAAACTCATTGTGATACATAAAATACATTTGTACAAACTACAATTTACCATTCGTGAAGATTGAAGTTTTGGGAAAGGAAGGTGTGTCACAGTCCGCGCTGCCAAGAAATCCGCTCGTAATAACGCTACTCAGGGTACTGACTACTAGCGTTATTACGAGCGGATTTCTTGGCAGCGCGGACTGTGACACACCTTCCTTTCCCAAAACTTCAAGTTCGTCTACCCTGAGTGGAGACCGGTGGAAGTCCAGCAGCAGCCATCAAGACACGTACCATATCAGGCCTCTGAACCAGTTGTGGGTGGCACAACTGGACTAGGTGAGTGAAACTATTTCTCACCTTAATTGTCTAGTGTCTAGTGATAAGGGCACTATTGCGCCTCTTGTCCCCCCCCCTCTCTTGTCTTATTCGTGAAGATTGAGATTCTTCACTACAATCACTTTGTGGAATTGTTTTGCACAAAGCTGCATTAAAACATCCACACTTTGCAGTGGTAACTGACACAGGCAGTAGTAGCTAGTCTTGTTTTACAATTTTTGTCCAATTAGGCTACTATTACAACGATTTTAGGAAGTATTTGCTGGCAGAAAAAAGCCTATATAATCCAAGTGCACGAAGTTGTTCTGCACTTAATGCAACATCATTAGGTTAGTTAAATAGGTTGGTTGCCATACACTAATGTGTATGACAACCAATCACAGACTGGTACAGATTGTGCAGACACAGTCTGACTGCAGTAGTAAATTAAAGATGCTGTCACAGAGAGTGGGCATCTGTGATTGGCTGTTGCAATCAGTGCAGTGAATATTCATGAGCTGGCCTGGAAGCAAGTGTGACAGCACTGTCAGATACTGGTAAGTATAATGCTGCTGCTTTAATCGCCATTTTGCTTTATTTTACAGCCCCCCCAGCTCTTACTGACACCATTTTATAGCACTAAAGTTTGGGCCAGGTTGACATATATGTGGTTCGGTATTTGGGCTCAAGTCCGGGTCAAGTCCGGTCCCAAACCTAAAGTCCGTCCTTTAGCCACTGAACCTGAACATCTACGGGTTTTTCCATCTCTACTTACTAATGCTTAAGGTCCTGTCACACACAACAACCGCTCCAGCGATCCTGACAGCAATAATAACCTGCCGGGATCGCTGGAGCGTCGTTATCTGGTCGCTGGGGAGCTGTCAAACAGGCAGATTTCCCCAGCGATCCGGTACCTGGGAGCCACCTCCCACATCGCTAGGAGCGATGTTACCAGCGTCCTCCCTGCTTAACTCAGCCTGTAAGCAGGGAGGAAGCTGGTAACTATGATAAACACCCGGTATCTATGAATCGTGCGCTGCCTAGATACCCGGTGTTTATCATAGTTACCAGCGTCCTTCCTGCTTACAGGCAGCGCTAAGCAGGGAGGAAGCTGGTAACTATGATAAACTATGATAAACACCGGGTATCCAGGCAGCGCTCGCTGCCTAAATACCCGCTGTTTATCATAGTTACCAGTGTCCTCCCTGCTTAGCGCTGGTAACCATGATAAACACCAGGTATCTAGGCAGCGTGCGCTGCCTAGATACCCAGTCTTTACCATGGTTACCAGCCTCTGAGGTCACTGATTGCTGGTCTCTCGCTGTCAAACACAGTGATGCATGCTGACCAGCGGGAGACCAACGACCAAAAAATGGTCCTGAGCCCTTTGCAGCGATCAGCGACCTCACAGCAGGGGCCTGATCGCTGCTAGATGTCACACAGAACGACATCGCTGGAGAGATCGTTGTAACGTCACAGTTACAATGATCTCGCTAACGATCTTGTTATGTGTGACTGGGGCTTTAGAGTAGACTATGACAATACTGAGCACAGAAACTAGACACAATGTAGTTATACTGTCTCTGCAAGGTTTCTCCCAGGAAAAGACTTCAAAGAAAACTAAGATTTGAAGACGTGTTGTTCAAGCTCTTTTGAAGAATCACCAAGAAATGGGTAAATATGAGGACCGTAGAAACAATGCTCAGCCAGGGAAACTTAGTGAACCAGAATAAAAACACATTGATCCAATTCATCAAAGCTGGTGTTGTACATGCCAGTCATGATAAGAGGTCTTGTTGGCATCAGAGGCACCTTATTCATTGAAGCGCATGCCTCTTATTGATTCTGACTGTTCACAACTGCTTCATGTGAGCAATTTCTATAATAGTTCTTTTATGATCCCACTTAAATAAGACCATATTTGTGCCATTTTGTCTCTTCCAGCTATCACAAAGATTCAGATAAGTGGCATGTGCCTACGTGCATTCATCTCACTACAAAGCTTACAGGCATCGAGTGGAGTAAGATTTCTGGAGTAAGGTATGCTGCATCTCAGAACATTATGCTCCAACTCTGCCTTTTTAGGCATAGCTTGGTGGTGACGCTCGAAGGAAAAAGCCTAAATTCTCCAAAACTTTGCAATTTTTTAAACTTAATTATGTCAAAATTTTAGTGTACCGTATATACTCGTGTATAAGCCGACCCGTGTATAAGCCGACCCCCCTACTTTTGCCCCAAAAACTGGGAAAACTTATTGACTCGCGTATAAGCCGAGGGTGGACTCCAGCACAGGTATACAACCCCCAGCAGTAAGGTATACAGGCCCCCCCAGTGGTATACAGCAGGCCCCCAGGCATATAAGCAGGCCCCCAGGGGTATAAGCAGGCCCCCAGGGGTATTCAGCAGGCCCCAGGGGTATCAGCAGGCCCCAGGGGTATCAACAGGCCCCCAGGGGTATACAGCAGGCCCCATGGGTATCAGCAGGCCCCCAGGGGTATCAGCAGGCCCCCAGGGGTATCAGCAGGCCCCCAGGGGTATACAGCAGGCCCCCGGGGGTATCAGCAGGCCCCCGGGGGTATCAGCAGGCCCCCAGGCGTATAAGCAGGCCCCCAGGGGTATTCAGCAGGCCCCAGGGGTATACAGCAGACCCCCATGGGTATACAGCAGGCCCCATGGGTATCAGCAGGCCCCCAGGGGTATACAGCAGGCCCCCAGGGGTATAAGCAGGCCCCCAGGGGTATCAACAGGCCCCCAGGGGGTATCAACAGGCCCCCAGGGGTATACAGCAGGCCCCCATGGGTATACAGCAGGCCCCCAGGGGTATCAGCAGGCCCCCAGGGGTATACAGCAGGCCCCCAGGGGTATTCAGCAGGCCCCAGGGGTATCAGCAGGCCCCCGGGGGTATCAGCAGGCCCCCGGGGGTTTATACAGCAGGCCCCGGGGGTTTATACAGCAGGCCCCCGGGGGTTTATACAGCAGGCCCCCGGGGGTTTATACAGCGCCCCCGGCAGTGGTATACAGCCCCCCCGCCTAGTACCGGGCCCCCATGCTGCGGCACAGCATACAGTAGTTCATACATTACCATCTCCTGCAGCGCGCGGCTCCTCCATCTCCCGCCCGGCTTGTTGCTGTAGTGTCATGTAACGCGCCAGTCACATGACACTACAGGAAGATGCCGGCTGGGACTGGAGGAGCCGCGCGCTGCAGGGAGAGATGGTAATGTATGAACTACTGTATCCGCAGCATGGGGGCCCGGTACTAGGCGGGGGGGACTGTATACCACTGCCGGGGGCCGCCAGGGGCTGTGTGGGGCAATATGCACTGCATCCCCTTGCCGGGGATGGACAGGGGGATGCGTGCATATTAATGAGCCGGGCCCACGTGACCGCGCGGTGTCACTGTAGCCCCCTCCTGCCTCCTCCTGCCCCAGTCAGAGCCCCCGTCCCCGTCACACACATGTATATACTCGCGTATAAGCCGAGGGGGGACTTTTCAGCCCAATTTTTGGGCTGAAAAAGTCGGCTTATACACGAGTATATACGGTAATTATTTTTATGAATTGAGGGCCATCATGGTTACTTTCCTTCAAAATTCAAAGATGTCCAACAGTGACAGCAGTTCAGAATTGGCAGCAACCAATGGAACACAGCTACATCCATGTACCGCTTGGAGACGTCTGACCAGAAGTGGTCTACATAGAAGGACTGCGGCCATGAGGCCATACCTTTGACAATGGAAACAAGGTCA
The DNA here is from genome assembly GCA_033576535.1 of Allobates femoralis. NCBI lineage: Eukaryota > Metazoa > Chordata > Amphibia > Anura > Aromobatidae > Allobates > Allobates femoralis. Next base: position 634,230,397 of record JARQOC010000003.1, read on the forward strand.
AGCAACTCAAACATAGAATTAGAGTGCAGGAAAATGGCTGCAGTTGCACTTGACTGAGGAGTCAAAATTTTAAATATGGCTGTAACTTGTTTGTTCACGGATAGGTTGAAGAATGTTATAATAATGAGTTTCAGCATCCTACAATTGAACATGGTAAAGGTTAATTGCAAGTTTGTGGCTGCATTTCAGCAAAAACATGTCTCATCCCCACCAGAGCCTGCGCCTGCGACATCTGCTTATGTCACCAAAGTCAGAACCAGAATCCCTGGAGACAACAGGCTCTGCCCATCCAACGAGATTAGAGTGGCTGTGACCTGCAGTTCTTCACAGTCTGTCAGAGCGAAAGTGTCTGGGTGTGCTGCCTAGCTGAAGTCATTATCTTCTAAGCTTCAGCCTATTGAAAACCACCAGACCCTACTAATACCATCAGCCTCTTGCTGGAAGCTGCCAGAAATATCTTTTTGTACCACTGGCTAGTCTCCTGTCTTGTATAGTGATTTCAGTTTCCGGATAATGATAGTCCTGAGTGGGTGTCCATAGAAAATAACCAACACAATACCCTATAAAATAGTCCTAATATTCTTAGGCTGGCTTCACACTGCGGCGGCGTCCAGTCCGGGGCTGTCAGGAGTGACAGCCTGGACCGGAGTTTTGCTCCATAGGAGACTATCGGGCTGCACGGAGCTGGATCGCGCCGGGTGGCAATTATCTGCCATCCGGCTGCTAGCTCGCCGGATGAATCCTGCAGAAGTGGGGTTTTTCTTCCGATTCCAAAAACGTTGCATGCACCGTTTTTGGAGTCGGCAGACAATTCCCCACTTCTGCAGGATTCATCCGGCGAGCTAGCAGCCGGATGGCAGATAATTGCCACCCGGCGCGATCCAGCTCCGTGCAGCCCGATAGTCTCCTATGGAGCAAAACTCCGGTCCAGGCTGTCACTCCTGACAGCCCCGGACCGGACGCCGCCGCAGTGTGAAGCCAGCCTAACATGAAATAACACTACAACCAAAACCATTATACTAAAGTCCATTTCCCTATAGACTGAATATCATAGTCACAGGCCAGGGGAAGTAATATTAGTAGAACAATCTATATATTTCCAGTGATGCATAATATTGTCACTCCTTTTTCACAACCCCAACTTTATTGATCCATTGAGATAATACTTTGCCCCACTCTGAATCTACTCTTAGTTCAGCTAAATCTTTACACATATATGACTTAATACAATTATTTCTATAAAATTAATAAAATTATACATGAAAAGAATGGTTTCCAATAGCACTGAAGCTCCTTTAAAGGAAAAAAAACAAAACAAAACTACCGTAAGCATTATTTAAGGCCTCTGTAGTTTTTGTTCCTTAGAGATTGAAGACATCCTAATAAGCACAGCAGTCCAACAAACACCTTTAAAATAACCACAGGATTTTCTCATTATCTTTACTGCACTAGAGATTTATCGACACCAATATTGTTGATTTATTAAACTTCTTTGAGACAGTTTTTGAAAAGTTTTTTTTTTCCAAATTATCGGAGAAATGTAATCAGTGCAGTAAAATTGATTGTCAAAGTACACTGGTGCTGTTTCTCATCAAAAGTTTGTAATTTCAGCACAGCGGTGGCAAATTGATTCAGTTTTAATTGAAATTTTAATTGAAAGGAACTCGTTATCATGTTCCTCCCTTATTTACCAAATAGTGTTTTGGGAACACTATTAAATTTAACCCTACAATTCATGGACAGGTGTTAATTTATGGTTTAATTGCAGTCTAAATTAGAGCAAGGCATAGAATTGAGTCTATTTAATTGACAAGAGGAACTGTAATTAGAAAGATGGTGACAACTAGGCCAAAAAGTATCCTGAAATAATGTCTTCTCAATCTTCTCTTTGTATTGTGGGATGTTCCCACTAGATTGACAATTAGATTTATATTTCAAATAGATAAACGAGAGAATATAAATACATAAGGTTTAATACACATGCTCTTTTTCATTTCTTACTATGTCAAATATACTGTAATTGTTTCTAAACTTTAAATTTCATCAATTGAGGCAAAACCTGAAATGAGAGGAGTCGTGTGGCCCTGTTGGGGTTTTTTTCTTGCAAATTTAGTGCAGATTTTGGGGCAGAAAAAAGAAATCTGAACCACATGTGCAAGGAAACGAGAAAGCAACATGGGCACAATACTTTTGAATTTCACATCAGCGTTTTTTTCAAATCGCGGCAGATGCGGTGAAAAAAACGCATCTGCCGCGATTACCACATACCGGCTGCACTTGCGGCACTGTTGCGGCGCGGTTGCGGTAAACGCCATACAAGGTTTAGGTGGACTTGCGGCAGGTGGGGCAAGTGCGGTTTTGGCACTTGCGGCAGGTGCGGCCGCGAAAAAAACCGCGGCTGACAGCATTTTTTTTCGCGGCCGCACCTGCCGCAAGTGCCAAAACCGCACTTGCCGCACCTGCCGCAAGTCCGCCTATACCTTGTATGGCGTTTACCGCAACCGCACCGCAACCGTGCCACAAATGCAGCCGTTATGCAATAATCGCGGCAGATGCGGTTTTTTCACCGCATCTGCCGCGATTTGAAAAAAACGCTGATGTGAAAGGGCCCTTAGGCTGGTTTCACATAGTGTTATTGTTCCTGTCCGTGGGATCCTACTTTTTGCAGGACTCCACGGACAGCAATGGACACCATAGGAGATTACCTATTTCTGTGTCCGGGGCCGTGATTTTCACAGATCCGGACACAGAAAGCTGTGCGGGGCACTTTCACTTCCGCAATGTATATATACATTGCAGAAGTGAAATTTAAGTAAAGCAAGGGTTACAAATAAAAAATCTCTATTCTCACCTGTCCTTCGATCTCATGACATCGGCATCTCCAGATGCTTACAGGACCTGGCTGGGCGGGGCTACCAGATCAACATCATTGGTCACATGTCCGGTCACCGCGGTAATCGGTCATGTGAAGCGATCATCTGATCCAGTTGTGAAGTAATGCCAGGTGCTGTAGCCACCGGAGATGCCGCACATCGGGGGATCGCAGGACAGGTGAGAATAGAGATTTTTTTGTTTTTAACCCCTTGCTTTTAGTTAATTTTACTTCCGCAATGTATGTATATACATTGCGGAAGTGAAATTAGATGGCACAGAGCAGTTTTAGCGTACTGAGCATGCTCAGTACACTAAAATCGGGTCCAGTAAACGATCCGATGTTTTCCCAGACCTGTGCTCCATAGCCCCCCATGTTAAAGGCTGTGGATCATGTCGGACCTGATTGTGTCTGATTTGGTCCACTGTGCCCAAAATCGGAGCAGTCTCAGCACAGTACAGCAAAAAATCAGACAGAATCGGATCCGACAAAAATCGGATGCCATTAAGGGCAAATCCGATCCAATCCGTACCCATAGGATAACATGGGGGCCAAATCGGATCTGTGGCTATCCGTTGGATCCTAAAAAATTGCAATGTGAAAGCAGTCTTAGATGTTGCTGGCCCCAGGATAGACATGCAGATTTTGATGCAGATTCTCAATCGGCATAAAAAAACCATCAAACAATGCATTGTGGGCACAGAGCCTAAGGGTAAGTGCACATTACCCGGCGGTTCGGTCGGCGGCTGCTGGCGGGACCCGCCAGGAAGCTCCGGCGCCGTGCACCGGCTTCTTGGCGGGTATGAGCTGCGGGAGCCGGGCGGTATCCGGCGGCTGCCCAGCGGGTTCTCGGCGGCGATTCTGCAGCGGCTGGAAGCAGCACATGATTCTGCTTGCAGCCGCTGCAGAACCGGCCGGTTTTTAGAACTTGGTCATTCTTTGCTAACCCGCTGGGAAACCTGCGGGTTAGCAACGGATGACGCTGGGTAACCGCCGGTGTGTGCACAGGCTTGGGCGGGTTACATTAGTTTCAATGTTAATCCAAACGCCGGTTTGGATTAACATAAATTTAAATAAAACTAATGTATGCAAAACGGCGGTTTACACAGGTAAACCGCCGAAAACCCGCCCAGTGTGCACATACCCTTAGAGAGTCCAGGGAGAGCCGCAGTTGTGGTGAAAGGGTTCAAGGATTATTCTTGTCCCCTGGATAATTCTACAGAGACATCTAGGGCAGGAGTGTCCACCTACAGTCCTCAAGGTCTTAAAACAGTGTTTTCAGGATTTCCTTGCCATTGCACAGGTGCTAATTTCATCACCTGCACCTTGTGCAATGCTAGGTAAATGATGAAAATATGCACTCTTTGTGTCCCTTGAAAACTGCACTTGGCCAGCCCCGTTCTGCTGGAGTGGGTGTAGTATCTTGCAGTTCCATGCCTCACACCTTCAAGCCAGAGGCCTGTGGCTGGGTCACCAGTCTCTGTAGGGCAGTACCAAAGCACCTGTTTGTAGAAACAGTTCAGCACACATGGAGTGAACTCAAAAAACTTTACTAAACCACACAGACTATAAAGCCCCAGTCACACATAACGATATCGTTAGAGAGATCGTTGTAACTGTGACGTTACAATGATCTCTCCAGCGATGTCGTTATGTGTGACACTTTGCAGCGATCAGGCCCCTGCTGTGAGGTCGCTGATCGCTGCAAAGTGCTCTGGGTCATTTTTTGATCGTTGGTTTCCCGCTGGTCAGCACGCATCGCTGCATGTGACAGCGAGAAACCAGCGATCTGTGACTTCACAGGGCTGGTTACTATGATAAACACCGGGTATCTAGGCAGCGCGCGCTGCCTAGATACCAGGCATTTACCATGGTTACCAGCGTTCTCCCTGCTTAGCACTGCCTGTAAGCAGGGAGAACACAGGTAACTATGATAAACAGCGGGTATCCAAGCAGCGTGCGCTGCCCGGATACCGCGCTGTTTATCATAGTTACCAGCGTTCTCCCTGCTCTGCCAAGACAGCGCTAAGCAGGGAGCGATGTGGGAGGTGGCTCCCAGGGCCTGATCGCTGGGGAGATCTGCCTGTTTGACAGCTCCCCAGCGATCAGGTAACGACACTCCAGCGATCCCGGCAGGTCGTTATCGCTGTCGGGATCGTTGGAGCGATCGTTATGTGTGACTGCACCTTAAGTCTCAAACAAAAAACAACATATATAGCATATAAATATAACTAAGGTCCCACAGGGATCAGCAGCACACAGATTGTTAAAGCAGTGGAAAGGCAAGGGTAAAGTCCATTATGGTCTTTCAGTTGGACCCCAAAGACTGCATGCATGCCCAATAGGGGAAGCACAAACGATGCAAACTGTTGGGAGAATTATCTAAAACCTTAACAAAAACACAGGCCTTGGTCAAGGACAATGAAGAACTGGAAAAAAAAAACAAGTCCTAAAAGTAATTCTCTGGCCAAAATGCCAACTAGGGGATGGGTCACTGTCTCACAAACTCACCAACATGCTTTTAGGAAGATCCACTGACATTGTCTCTTACCGTGTTCAGCTATGCCCTGAAAAGTTGTCACACTTTCTCATGGTACTCTGCTGCCAGACAGTCTTGGAGGGCCACAGGAGCTTTTCCTCTACGTGCGTTCTCTGCCACCACCTGCCGCCCAGCGCAATTCATCATGGCCATTGCTGGAAAGGATTATGGAGGAACTAGAGGATGACCATGCCCTCTAGGACAGACAGGATCAGAACCATCTTGGGGAAGACATTCCATGCGGGTTTGGGTGCATCTGGTTGGCCAACCGACACTTGCTGCACCTGACGACAACTTCTCTCCAGGCTGGCCGCATTCTGTCACTTCTCAAAGTCCTCGGTGGTGCCAGCCTGACATACGCCAACCAAAAATGACCCTTTCCTGCCCCACAACTTCATGAAAGAGACCTCATCCCTGACAAAAATGGTACGTAGTATTTGGTGAAGATTGTCATGCTGCAGGGCAGAGCGGTTGATGTAGCAACGATGCTTAGTGCCATGTTCTACTAGGAACCCTAGCCCCTTATCTTGCAGGAATGCCACCACCTTGCCTTGCGTGCATTGGTCAAGGAAGTCATTAGCTTAGGTCCATGCTACTAGTCCTGGACGATGGCATCTGCATGTGAAATCTCCTCAATAAAGGACATAGGCGGAGAAGGTGGTTGATGACTTCTCAGGTTGTTGCTTGGAGGGGGGCAGGGGTCCCCACATGGCATTGTCCCAGTTGAATGCCTGTGGAGGTGGTGACGGTAATCCACATGGCTGAGAAACAGTGATTTCTAGGTTCTCATCTTCCGCTGCCTCCTGATAAAAGTCCTGTTCTCAGTGGTATTGGGGAATGAGATCCAGTAGCTCTGACATCGGCTGCAGATGGAATCTAGCCATACATGCTACCAGATCATGTCTAGTGTGACATTTGGTGCTCCCGCTCCTAGATGTCATAGGGTAAGTGTCACCTGATTTAGAAGCAAGCAATCTGTACTGGAGTTGAAAGCTTGCACACTATTGTTGCCTAATGCCTAGCTCTTAATTAACCCATCTAAGTGATGTCACAAGGTATAACAAGTGGGTTGCAATCATTAATAAAGCGTGACATCTTTGTAGGAAATAATGATGAAAATAATTAAGTTTATTCAGGTCACCATTCACCACCCAATCATCTGAAATCCTGAATGTAAAGCACTATGGAATTAATAGCGCTATATAAATTAATACATATTATTATTAGTATTAATATTAAGACATTAAATTGTGATTGCACATTTTCAAGAAGCAATATCCATACTAAGGGGTTTCATCAGTGTGAATGATCTATAAGATCATGAATGTGAAGCATAAAATGGCCTTATGCTATTTTTATATGAATTACTATCACAGAAGTGTAGAACAGATTGCATCGTATGCTGCTGACCCTCTGCAATAATAAAGATTTGCTCTCTAAAGAATAATTAATAAATAATAATAACAAATGTAAAAAAATATTTAAAAATCCCTTAAAATATAAAGCTCTCTTAAACAGATGTTTTAAGGACATTTTAAGCTTCCTGGACTTCCCAGTTGCTGCCACATCTGGCACCATTTCCAAAATTCAGACCCTGCAGGTGTCAAAACACCTGCAAACTCCAGGAAGCTTAAAAAATTTAAAAATTCCCAAAAATTCTACAGTTTAAGACAAGCCAGTAGACACGATGGCTAGGGACACTCCTAACCGTAGGTTAGGTGTGGTCCCCTGCCAACGGGTCTTCCGGACGGCATTTTGGCCCAAAAAAGTAAAGTTTTAGGGCCATTTTAAATTTCAAACTTTTTCCAAAACATAGCAGGGTTCGGCGACTTTTGGGGTATGTGTTCGGTTTTCTGATCATCGAACGAATCTGCCATCTTCTTGCCAATTTGAAATTGGCGAATATGTTCAGGGAGAGCTCACTCATCTCTACTGCCGGCTGCTCCTGTGTTTCATGGAGCAAGCCAGAGCTCACTCTTCAATACAAGCCTCGTTCTGATCACACTGTTTCTCTCATAGGTTTGAATTGAGAATTTTTTAAGTAATTTCTGACTTCTGGCCAGTCAGAAGTTGCGATCACAAGATGGCAAGTGAAAGACCGGAGCTACATTTTAAGCTTCCTGGACTTACCTTGCTGCTGCCACATCTGGCACCATTTCCAAAATTCAGACCCTGCAGGTGTCAAAACACCTGCAAACTTCAGGAAGCTTAGAAAAAATTCATAATATTCCCAAAAATTCTACAGCTTGTGACAAGCCAGTTGATCCGATGGCTGGGGGCACTCTTTCCAGCCAACATTTTGGCCTCAAATAAACAGGTAAAGTTTTAGGGCTATTTTAAATTTCAAACTTTTTCCCAAACGTAGCCGGGTTTGGCGACTTTTCGGGTAAGTGTTTGGTTTTCCGATAACTGAACCAAATCTGCCATCTTCTGGCCAATTTGAAATTGGCGAAACATGTTCAGGGTAGAGTTCGCTCATGTCTACTGCCAGACTGCTCCTGTGTTTCATGGAGCAAGCCAGAGGTCACTCTTCAAGTCTTGTTCTGGTCACATTATTTCTCTCTTAGATTTGCATTGAGATTTTTAAAAGGGAACCTGTCACCTGGATCTAAGCCCCTACACTATCACTATCTGTCCCTGCACCTTCCTAGCTGCTCCCTATCTATCCCTCTCTGAGCTAAATCCACCCTATAAAACAGCATAAAAATAACTTATAACTTACAGAAGTCCCTGAGGCTGGGGACTGAAAAGGCGGCCCCAGGCTCCATTCTGCCCCTCCTCGATGCAGCAGCACACGTCCCCGCTGGGCAGCATTATTCTTTCTTCATCGCCGCCTCCTCCATTTGGAATCTCCCGCCTGCTTTACACCTATCATGTTGTGGTGATGTGACCTCGGTGTGTCCCCTGACCGGGACATAGCATATGGGAGATTGTATCTTCTGCTCAGTAGCAGCACACACAGGGTTAGCTGCTGCTGGAGCTGAGTGCTGATTGAAAGCACTGATGCCCAGGGTGTGCGGGTGAATAGGAGATGATATGAGCTGCCCTGGGCTGTGGGGAGGGGGTGGAGTGTGTCAGGACAGCAGCAGGAGCTGCTGTGTAGAGAGCTATGTGAAGATTTAACACAACCGTGAGCTCTCTCAGAATGGATGTTCATGAGGCTAATGAGCGGACAGTGAGGAGAGAAAGGTTGTGTGCTGACCTAACACAGCCTACCCGGGGGAATGTACAGAGCGTCTATATCAGCTGTTGGGATTGTATGAGGTTGTACTCGGCTGCGCCCCGAAACCTGGAGGTCTGTGAATACCTGAACTGTGCAATTAAACTGTGTGCTGTGTGAGTAAATACCTGAGTATACATGATAGATGTAAAGCAGGCGGGAGATTCCAAATGGAGGAGGTGGCGATGAAGAAAGAATAACGCCGCCCAGCGGGGCGTGCGCTGCTGCATTGATGAGGGGCAGAATGGAGCCTGGGGCCGCCTTTTCAGTCCCCAGCCTCAGGGACTTCTGTAAGTTATAAGTCATTTTTCTGCTGTCTTATAGGGCGGATTTAGCTCAGAGAGGTATAGATAGGGAGCAGCTAGGAAGGTGCAGGGACAGGTAGTGATAGTGTAGGGGCTTAGATCCAGGTGACAGGTTCCCTTTAAAGTAATTTATGACTTCTGGCTCGTCAAAAGTTGCAGTCCCAAGATGGCAATGAAAAGCTGGAGCTACATTTCTTGAAAGATGAAGGTGCCACAGGGTGAGAATATTACTAGGAACAGGGACCAGCACTGAAAAGAAAAAAAGACTGGAGTGGTCCTTTAATAAGTGTAAACTGTGGATAGCATACTGTACAGATCTTCAGAACTAAGGATGTTACCTAATTGCAGGAGATGTAATACAAATTCATACTGTCAGCTGCCAGAAGGGGAAGGACACTGATTATGTCCAGAAACAACCCCAAGCATGACAGACCAGTAGAAGCACAAAGATACAAAGGAAAAAAGAAAGGTATTTTTTACATTACAAACACAGTATCATTTTTTAATCATTTAGGATTAAACAAGGACATATAAGACTTATCCAAAAAAGGATAGACAATGCATAAATGGGAACAACACACCAAAATTGCATGCAAAAATAACCTAATAATTTTATTTAGTGCACAAATGCAGGAGGGTGGTTAAAAACACTTAAAAACAATGGAGCACATGAGACTATTTACATGAATAATAATATCAAACATATAAGTCATTGGCTGGCACATGTGTAACACGAGATCAGTATACAAAATTCAACGGGGTGTGCCGTACAAGCAAACTAACTGGATGTGTGGTAATGAGCAGTGCTAAACAAGTAACCAATAAATAGTGAACATGGAATACCCACTATCTGGTAACTAGAACAAATATTAACAGGAGGGTGAACAATGTAATGAACCTGTAATTACTGACAATCAGGTATTGGTATCACAATACACTGCCGTTACTGCATCAATCAGTGGTATGTAATAACTAGCAAACCAAGAGAGTATGTATTAAATGGTCAGATAATCGTATCACAATATACCATTATCACTGTATCAATCAGGGGCATTCAAATGTTGCACCCCAGGGTCTTTGTGCCACTGTATCATCACTGCCCCGGGTGGAGGTGTCATGCTGAGAGCAACATAAAGGTCTTCTCATCAGGCAGGAAAACCACACACACAACACCTTCTGCCTCCAGGCCAGAAGGGAGAGACCAAGCCCAGGTTCAGGGTGAACTTCCCTATAAATTCTGGTCTGGGGTGGAGCTAGGCAGTTCAGTTCCTAGGAGGACTGAGGAAGACATCCTGGCGGACTGAGGCTGTAGATCTCGTCCCAGTATCACTCACTCGGTGCAAGGCCTAAGGCTAGCGTCTGAAGAGAGTCGCGGGAACACCTGGGGAGCTGAGCGACACCGTGCTCACCCCAGAGGAAAGTACAAAGAACGGACACCGGAGTCCGAGACTGTGCAGGGTCTAAAGCCCTGGCAGTCAATACTGGAAGGTGGGGAATTCCAGATTCCTTAGCCACATTGTGCCCAGAGACACAGCAATGGAGAGAGTTCACGAACTGACACCCGAGACAAAGGTTAGAAAGGACGCGAGTTGCCTGTCATACTGGCACATCACAGGAAGAGACAGGGCCGGCAGTTTAGCTGATGTAGCAGCAGGAGCCAATACACTGAGCACAGTAAGGAGCCAAAGACCCGGCAGGGTGAGAAGGAACCCTGAGTTGCTCTCGTAAGGACTTCGCGGACAACTGCCTGAAGTCAGCTATTCCAGTAAAAGACTGAGTGACCAACAAACAGTGAGTCTGCTTATTGCTTCGAGCCCATCATCCTGTACCCTACACCTAAACTACCTTCACTGCCCTGTGGGACTGCTCTGCCTGTGGAGAGCCATTTCATCCTAGTTGCCATCCACTGTCTGCAGACGTTCTACAGCAGCGGTGGCCTTCTATAGCCACATACCATGGGTGGTGTCACGAACAATCTCCCTATTCACCATCCCCCTTTACAGCTGAACCCAGGGCCATGGAACCGGGTCTCAACCCCTGTGACTCCCCAGAGACAGTATAGCCCGGTTCCGGGTACCCTACGACCCTGGGGTATGTCAGTTTCTGGCGTCATGAACCGGTTGTCATAGACCAGTATCACCGGCTGCTGTGTGCCGTAAACTGTGTAAAATACGTATTTTAGACTGTCACCATTACTAACGCACACGGTACCCGAGAAGCTAAGGGGGCGTGTAATTGTGGGCAGCACCCCCCCAAGAGCATGAAGCGAGGCCCAACCTGTGCTCTGACAATATCCAGTGGCGACAAGAAATCCTGTCCCAACGGCGGAACTAAAGTTGTACATCCCTACGGAAATGAAAGACCGGAATGGTTAACGTTCACTAAGGGGGGAAGATGTCGTAGCCAAGAAAGGCGGCGCAGGGGGTAGGTGCAGCCGGTACTAGATGCGGCCCCAGGAGCAGATGGGGCACTCGCTGGAGCTGCAGCGCAAGCCATGTCTCCAATCATGCCGTTCCTATTACCGTGCATTCCGGGAGCGACGTGGTTGCTGCAATACTCAGGGGAACCAAACACACTGACGGACCTCAGAGAAAGACTGAATAGTTAATATAGTGCATACCCCCTGACGGAAGGCCAGCGAGTCAGTATATTAATGGGACAATTAACTGGTACCGCACAGCGGGAGACAAAGTCCTGGCCAGACACTGACAAAGACAGTGTAGAACATGTAATTCCAAGGCTGAAAGTTACTTTTGAAACCAGTACCAATACACAAGTAAAAATTAAATTCTTTGTTTGCAGGCAGAAACCACAGGGGGAGCGCAAGGGACTTTGCATTAAATTAGCAGGAAGCGCTCCGGGCTCTAAAGCAGACAGAATCTGCCTTGTCGCAAGGGGAGGATAAATTGCTCAGTGACCAGTTTATTGATGGACTCCTATTTCCTCCTCATAGAGGACAACTGCGGATGATGGCCATCCAAAACCCTGATCTTGACTTTGTGCAGTTCAAAGACAGAGCCATCAGCATAATGCAGGCAGAGGAACCTCATGACGCAAACCCTCCACAATGTCTGGATGTAACTTATCGACACCCAGAGTGCAAACCCCACAGACTGCAACAGATGCAAGTGCAAAGCCCCAGGATTCAATAGTAATGAGAATCTTAACCTAAAGATTGAAGCACTAACTAAAAGTGTAGCTGAAATGGCCAAGGCTATGCAGGAGATGCGAGGATCCAAGCCTGTGGAGAAGATCAAGTTGGCTTCAAGCAGAGAGGACGCCTCGTGGATGCGGCCAAAAGGTACCCAGCGACCAGAGGATGACCCAGCGACCGCTCACAAGGCCCACCAAACTGGTGTGACAGGTATGTGGGAGTACGCCTGGTCCTGCCTGTCATGCAGTTGGCATTCCCATGAACGCTCTGCTGGACACCGGCTCCCAGATTACCTCCGTCCCATATATCCTTTATAAAAGATACTGGGCAGATTCAGACATTTTGCGCGGCCCAGATGATGACTTTAACATACTGGCTAGTAATTGTAAACCAGTGCCACAGATTGGGTTCAAAGAAGTGACCATTAAAATGGGGCGGGTAGAGTTAAAGGGTCAAAGATTGATAATTGTTGATGTTGACCAGCATGAACGTAATCCAATGATTATTTTGGGCACTAATGTGATAGAGAATTGTCTTGCAGAAATAATTGTGTTACAGCAGTTTGCCGAGACTGCCAACAGTGGACAACAGTGAGTCCTGCAGAAGGAAATCAAAGCATTGATGTTGAGACAGCAGGTAGAGTTGTGTGGAGGAGAAATTGGCAGTGCAAAGATAAATGACCCGGTACCCATTGTGATACCCCCCAAAACTGAAATGTTGGTCTGGTGTAGAGCCGCAATAGGCTTTGGAGGGTGAGAATACCAAGCCCTAATAGAACCCGTATACTCAGACAGTAGGCTCACTGAACTGATGGTAAGAGGGGTAGTTGAAGTATGTAGGGGGAAAGCACCAGTACACCTTCTCAACTGTGGAATAGAGGAAGTCATCTTGCCAAAGTATGCTACCATGGCTAAACTGTACACTGTCAATAACAATTCGATCACGGCAGTTGAACCCTTGAACCCGTCTAATCAGACGGAGAACAATGGCTCAGAGGGAGTATACTGGTGTGTGAGAGAGTGGCTCAAAGAATTGATCAATTGTTTGCCAAATGTCTCAGTTTAAAGTACAGTCAGAAATTAATATGTGCACATGCACTTTTTGTATTGCGTGCTGACCACAGGCAGTGCTGTCTTCTTGGCTTTTTTATGGGTAGTGAGAGAGTATGAGCAAGTCTTTAGCAAACACCCTTTAGACTTTGGGCAAATAAAAGGGGTAGAACACCATATACCCACAGGTAACCATCCACCCATCAAAGAGAGCTATAGACCAGTACCACCTGCTCACTACCAGTGTGCTAAAGATATGTTAAAAGAAATGAAGGAAGCAGGGGTGATAAAAGACAGTTGTAGCTCCTGGGCAGCTCCTCTAGTCTTAGTCAAGAAAAAGGATGGGACAATGAGGATGTGCGTAGATTACAGGCAGATCAACTGCAATACACACAAGGACGCATACCTATTACCTAGAATTGAGGAATCATTAGCTGCATTAAAATCTGCTAACGGCTTTTCCACGTTAGATCTGACTAGTCAGTATTGACAAGTTCCTGTGGCAGAGGCTGACCGGATGAAGACAGCATTCACCAATGGGCCTCTGCGAGTTCAATTGTATGCCGTTTGGACTCTGCAACGCGCCCGGTACATTCCAGAGACTGATGGAGTGCTGCCTAGGATATAAGAACTTTGAGACCGTCTTATTGTACCTAGATGACATCATAGTTTACTCAAAGACGTATGAAGAGCACCTGGAATACTTGGCAGAAGTGTTTGAAACCTTGTCCGGCTATGGCATGAGGATAAAGCCATCCAAGTGTCACCTGTTAAAATCAAAGGTACAGTACCTCAGCCATGTTGTAAGCTCTGAAGGTGTAGAACTAGACCCAGAGAAAGTCACAGTAATAAGGGATTGGCCAAGACGCACTAGCGTGAAAGAGGGGAGGCAGTTCCTGGGCCTGGTAGGCTACTACAGAAGATCCATAAAAGGGTTTTCAAAGCTGGCAGCCCCTCTACAAGATCTCCTAGTAGGGCAGTCTAAAAAGGCTAAAGCTCCAAGTCCTCCATTCAAATGGAACAGTGAAACAGAAGAATCCTTCAAGAAGCTAAAATGGGCCCTGGCAGGGAATGAAATTATAGCTTACCCTGATTATCATCAGCCATTCATTCTGGATACAGATGCCAGCAAAGTGGAATTGGGAGCAATGCTGTCCCACGTGCAAGAAAGTAAGAAGAGAGCAGGAAGCTCCGTCCTACTGAAAGAAATGCTGGGAACTATAGTTCATTCAAGTTGGGACTTTCTGGCGGTAGTCTGGGCTGTTACAGAACACTTCAAACATTACCTGGCTGCAGCAAAATTTATCATCTTTACCGATAACAACCCGCTTACCTGGACTCAGCGAAACTCAGTGCGCTGGAGCAGCGATGGATGGCTTGACTGTCTAATTATGACTTTAACATCAAGTATAGGGCAGGCCGCAACAATGCAAATGCAGATGCCTTATCCCGGATGCTGCACTTACAGGACGTGGAAGAGGAACTGGAAGAGCTGGAAGAGATAGAGCTACCGGCCTTCCACCGCCCTAAAGCAGCACAGTACAGAACAGGTGTGTACCACAGACACCAGGAGGTGACACTGAACCCGTTACCTCATCATGGATGGGTTGAAATGCAGAACAGTGATCCAGCTGAGAAATGAGTCAAGGAGCTATTGATGCAGGAAGGTGCGCACACTGGTCCAGAGACCCCATCTGAAGCTCAACAGCTGTGGAAGGAAAGAAGTAAACTGTTCCTATATGAATGTAAACTGTGCAGAAAACACACGGACCCCAGAATCATGAGCTGGTCTGACAGATCATCGTATCAAAAAGATGTCAATATGGTATTGGAGGCCTCCTATGACAGCGCAGGGCATTTTGGGTGGAAAAAATTGGAGGTTCTGCTGAGAGAAAGATTCTATTGGGTTGGCATGAAAAGATCACTCAAGAATTGATGCAGAAACTGTGGCCCGTGCAACCTAAGAAGAAAAGACAAAGACAGTCAAAGGGCTCCACTCCAGTCCATAGTAACAAAACAGCCACTAGGACTGGTAGCTCTAGATCACGTCAAGTTAACACCAAATAGACTTGTTCAACCATGTCCTGGTGAGTTCTACCAACTGCACCCTAGCTTACTTAATGCGAGCAAGACCTGGTAAGTTACCAATAGATTTAGACATGGGAATCTTGAAGCCAGATATAGAGGCACCAGAAGTCAATTGGGATACCACTCGCCAACAGAAATATCGCCAAGTGCAAGAGTGCATAGAGAGGAGTCTCCAACAAGCCAGAGAGAGACAAGAGAAAACTTATAACCAGCATGCTCCCGAAACTCCTTCACAACCAGGCGAGCAAGTGCTTAAAAAAAAAAAAGGCACACCCACAAGTTTGATGACCAATGGGAAACAATGCCATACACCGTCTTACCATCAAGCTTTGACAACACTAAAGTGTGCTTGGCCAGCAAAGATGAAGGGAAGACAACATCAGTTGTATCCAGAGACCATCTAAAGTTGTGTCCTGAAACCCTGAAGACACCAGAGATCTCGGTTCCTTTAACTACCCAACCTGAGAAAGAAGATGTGTTTCATACAGCCCTGGGAGACTTTCCAAAGACTTGGACAAACTACAATGGAGCAGTCATTGCACCAATGCTAGCATTTCAGCAAGTGATAACACCTGAAGCCATACAGCAGGAAGCCCCAAGAGTGGAAGAACCAGAGATGGCACCAGCAGAGGAAGCACAGGAAGAACATATTCTTGCTCCCAGTGAGCTTGCCAGTCCTTCTGTCAGATCAACATCTCACTTAGAACAAGACAGTGTAGTACAAAAGGCCAAATATCAGCCCTGTACAGGGAGTAAAGTGTACTATAATTAGAATGTATATATGTTGTCTTGTATGTGTAAAGGTATGCAAATAGACAGTAAATAGTAGTGTACAGAAAGGTGGGGGAACTGTATTCAACCGCAGGAATATTAAGTTAGGAAAAGCAAGTTCCTGGGGGTGGGAGAATGAAACCAGGACCCCTAAGCCAAGATGCCCATAGGGAACCGTGAAGTGTAAATGTGTTATTGTGTTTTGATTAATTGCAACTGAATGAACCGTAACCACTAAGCTTAGTACCTACAGAAACTTTC
Source organism: Allobates femoralis (assembly GCA_033576535.1). Classification (NCBI taxonomy): domain Eukaryota; kingdom Metazoa; phylum Chordata; class Amphibia; order Anura; family Aromobatidae; genus Allobates; species Allobates femoralis. The sequence goes on from JARQOC010000003.1 coordinate 634,246,656, forward strand.
CTGTATGAACTTTTACACTTTCTTGAACGTTTACTTATTAACCATGGACCATTATGTCACTGGACTGGTTGTGACAAAGACATTTTGTAAATATACTTATCAGCCTAAGGTGGATGGACTGACCACTGGAGAGACTGCTTTCTGACTTTTTACATTTTATGAGTTTTTGTCATTTTTATGTTTTAAGACTCTGTTCATTGTATTGCCGTTAACCTTGAGTTGTTCTTGTTTACCTTTTGAAAAGTTGTCACTACTTACGTACTGTCTTTCACTAAGGGGGAATGTGGCACCCCAGGGTCTTTGTGCCACTGTGTTATCACTGCCCCTGGATGGTGGGGTCACGCTGAGAGCAGCAAAGGGTCTTCTCATCAGGCAGAAAAACCACACACACAACATATTCTGCCTCCAGGCCAGAAGGGAGAGACGAAGCCCAGGTTCAGGATGAGCTTCCCTATAAATTCTGGTCTGGGGTGGAGCTAGGCAGTTCAGTTCCTATGAGGACTGAGGAAGACATCCTGGCATACTGAGGCTGTAGAGCTCCTCCCAGGATCGCTGACTCAGTGTCAGGCTTAAGGCTAGGGTCTGAGGAGAGTCGCGGGAACACCTGGGGAGGTGAGCAATACCGTGCTCACCCCAGAGGGAAGCGCAGAGAATGGAAACCAGAGTCCGAGACTGTGCAGGATCTAACGTCCTGGCAGTCAATACCGGAAGGTGGGGAATTCCAGGTTCCTTAGCCACATCGTGCCCGGAGACACAGCAACGGAGAGAGTTCAAGAACTGACACCCGAGACGAGGGTTAGAAAGGACTCGAGTTGCCTGTCATGCCGCCACCTCGCAGGAAGAGACAGGGCTGGCAGCTTAGCTGATGCAGCAGCAGGAGCTAATACACAGAGCGCAGTAAGGGAGCCAAAGACCCGGCAGGGTGAGAAGGAACCCTGAGTTGCTCTCGGCAAGGACTTCATGGACAACTGCCTGAAGTCAGCTATTCCAATAAAAGACTGAGTGACCAACAAACAGTGAGTCTGCTTATTGCTACGAGTCCGTCGTCCTGCACCTCACACCCAAACTTGCACAGCGCAGCCGCCTGCTTCACTGACATGGGCTGCATATACGCTTTTGATCAGCACACAGGAAAACGCTGCAGACGGCGTTTCCTGTGCGCTGATCAAAAGCGCATATCTGGCCCTTGTCAGTGAAGTGGCCGGTTGCGCTGTGCGGGGGGTAAGCATTAGTAATGAATAGGCAGCCTGAGCGCAGCGTGACACTCTGTTAACGCTATGCACTCAGGCTGACAGATTCTACGTTTTTAACGGGTCCGTCAGCCTAAGGGGCTGACGCTAATGTGACCCTAGACTTAAGAGGCTAGCATTAAGTTCCAATTAAAAAAAAAGTAAATTAAAGCACTGCACCACTCTTGTGGTGAACTATAACTCCCGGCATCACATAAGGTTTGCAGAAAAATATTAGAATCCTCAGTGGTTGACACCTTTTAATGGCTAACTGAAAAGATAGCAAGAACAAACAAGCTTTCAAGACACTAAGGTCTCTTCATCAGGCTTATAACGACACAAATTCTGAATGTACACACATGTTTATATGTGTGTACATTCAGAATTTGTGTCATTATTAGCCTGATGAAGAGACCTTAGTGTCTCGAAAGCTTGCTTTATTTTTTCTTATCATCTTTTCAGTTCGCCATTAAAAGGTATCAACCACTGAGGACTCTCAGATTCTAATATTTTTCTATATACTGGCTAACACGGTACAAAGATTTTTACCTTATAGGATCTACAGGACATGCTGGGAGTTATAGTTCTCCTGAATGGCAAAAGATAATGGTCAAACTCTTAACATGAATGCCACCTATGGTATTTTAAAGGGAATCTGTCTGCTGATACAGACTGTGCAATCAATTTTTTTCCCGATTTTCCACCTCTAAAACTTTGGTATGTCTTATGGCCGCTTTACACGTCCCGATATCGTACCGATATTGTATACAACGGCACGGGAGCGCGCACTTTTTTGGCAGTAATCCAAGATCGCATAGGAGCTGTCACACAGGGAGATATCGGCAGGCAACACAACTGCGATGTATACGCCCTCTTGTACGAGTGAGCCACGGAACGACCATTTAACATGGGAGTGAATAGGAGAAGTTGTGCTTCAAATCGTTGTTGGGCTGTCACACAGCACGATCTGGCCAGATCGTCCATCCAATATCGGGCAGTTGGAGAGCCTGCACAATTCTTCCCCGATATCGTTTTGGCATCGTTCTTTCATCGAATTGGTCATTTACACCACACAACGCACGAACGATATCGGCGGGAATGCCTAAACCACGTGACTTTTTATCGTTATTGGACAACGATATCGGGACGTGTAAAGCAGCCATTATGCTTCGGAGAATCTTATTGTCCAGAAAATACTGTCTATATTTGTGCTTGGCCAGTATGACTATAGTTATATTAGCCAATCATATATATTTTTATTAGAATTATAAATATGTTTTTGTCCCATTTTTGGTCCGCTGGTAAAAAAAATACCCCACTTTTTTCTTTTTTTTCTAACATAATGTCCTAATTTGCCTGGATTCATTAGAGAGATTTTAAATCCACTACATAGGAAGATTTTAGTTTATCTGCAATACGTAGGCACATGCCAGTCTGGTAAAATGAAAAATTTTACCTTTGTCTTCCTGGTTCTGAATTGTGTGCATTATTAGGAATTGTCTGCTTTTCCCATGGAGACAAATGTAACCTTATGTGGTCCAATTATATATGTCAATCACTACTTGTGTCCTTCCAGTAAAGAATATCTTGCCATCAGACAGAATGTATGCATAACTTAAAAAGACAAACACAGTGTAGCCCCTGGAGGTTCAGATTAGGTTGAAAGGACACTCAAAGGTTCATTTAAAAAGTAATCTGCTCGTGTTCATGTGGGGCAACGCACAAATGTTTATAGGCACTGGTAGGGCTTTATCGACAGCATTTGAGGTCATTCTTTTACAGGATTCTGTAAAATATAAATACGTGGCTGGTATCTTTTTTTTCCTTATACTTGACTAAAAGAACTAAATTGTAAAGGTTCTTTTCTTGTTTAGTCTGCCTTCGTGTGGAAAGCACAGCACTATGTCATCACTTTGACAGCATCTGGATCTAATTATGAGCCACATGATCGGCATTTTCTTTTTTTTTACTGCCATGCTTTTCCCCTTGAGAGTGCAAATATTCTGCATATGATACATTAGTTACATGACCCGCACACAGAGCATTGGCTGTTAGGCCATGAATGGTCCTCTTGTCTTCAGTTTAAAGCAGCACTAGGTCTTTGACTTTAATATCTATGTGATATAACCTGCAATTTTTTACCTAGAAGTATTCAATACTATTATAACAGTTTATTGTTCATTTTTATATTTTCAGATTAACTGTAATTATATTTTTGGGAATTATTTATTTATTATTATTTATTTATATAGCGCCATTAGATTCCATGGCACTTTACATATGGAAAGGGTAGACGAGGACAAGTACAATATATATGGACAATCAGGTCGTACAGATACAAGAGGGGAGAGGGCTCACAGTCCAAGAGGAATGAGTGGGGTATACAGTAGGAGGGGGTAGTGTCTATAGTGAGTCGGTGCGGTGAACCGGGTCTCATTGTAGATTGTAGACTTGATGGAAGAGGTGGTTCTTCAGGTTCTTTTGAAGGTTCCCAGGGTAGGAGGGGTGTCTGATGTGTTGGGGAGAGAGTTCCAGAGTATATCAGATGCGCAGGAGAAATCTTGTATGCGGTTGTGAGAGGTGGAAACAAGAGGGGAGTAGAGAAGGAGCTCTTGGGAGGATCGCAGGGTACATGACGGTAGGTATTGGGAGACCATGTCAGAGATGTATGGAGGGGACAGGTTGTGGATGGCTTTGTATGTCATGGTTAGTGTTTTAAACCAGTATCTCTGAGATATGGGGAGCCAGTGAAGGGCTTGGCAGAGGGGGAGTAGCAGGGAAACAGGTGGATTAGTCGTGCAGCAGAGTTTAGGATGGATTGGAGGGGTGCAAGGGAGGTAGTTGGGAGGCCGTTAAGCAGGAGGTTGCAGTAGTCAAGGCAGGAGATGATGTGGAAAGTGTGAATCCAGGAAATGTTTTTGAGCTGGAGTCAGCAGGAGGTGGCAAGGGTCTGAATGTGAGGCTTGAAGGAGAGGGAAGAGACATTTGGCGTGGGGGACTGGGGAGGGTGAGCAGTTGTTGACAGTGATGGATTGGTCGGATAGTGGGGGAGAGCGACTTGGGGGGAAGACGATGAACTCAGTTTTGTCCAAGTTCAGTTTAAGGAAGCAAGCGGAGAAGGATGAGATGGTGGACAAGCAATGTGAGATTTTGGACAGTAAGAAGGTGATGTCGGGCCCAGACAGGTAGATCTGGGTGTCGTCAGCGTAGAGATGGTACTGGAGGCCACGGGAATAAATTAATGTGGGCATAAATGCTAGATAATCAGCTCCCATCAAAGTTACTAGGGTCTATTATCTCTTAAAGGGAATGTATCATCAGTAAACTCCATATAGCCCTCGTGGACTGGGTCCCTGCCCCTCCTGTACCTGTACGTCCTGATCGCCTAGATTTAGTGTACTTGTTCTTGTCTCCCTTATCCTCATGTAAAGCGCCATGGAACCTAATGGCACTATATAAATAAATAATAATAATATAATTTAAACCAGGTTTTCTATCCATGTCGGATCAAATTCACACTGATTTGAAATGTGCTCTTTTCTGCAGACATTTTTGCTGTATAATTTGGGACACGGTCAGCTTAGGGGATGTGTGTCTGTCAGTGTGTTCGTTTCTCTTTCTCTAGAGCATAAGTCACAAACATGCAGCCCTTGGGGCTTCATTCTGTGACACACACAGGTGCATTGACGATGATTTCGCGGTCCACACTTGATATGTACTCCCAGTGCAGCACACAATGAGTACTCTCTGGCTCAACTACATCAATGGTTGCCACCGGCCAATCAGATATCAGCAGTTGACATCAGCGTGTGACATCACTGCTGTCCCTGATTGGCCGGCAGCTGCCATTGATGTTGTAGCTGAACTACAGAACTTGTCACTGTGTGGTGCTGGGAAGAAGGGTACCAGGGTGGGGACATTATGTATGGTATTATATATTTTATTTATATATTTGATTATTTATTTTATTTGTATTTTATTACTAAAAATGTCACTTAGTCCTGCAAAGTATGGGGCCCCTCAAAATTCAACATTTTTCTATGTGCGGCCTCATACCCAGCCGAGTTGAGACCCCTGCTCTAGATAGAGCTTCTTCCTGAATCCCTCCAAAACAGGATTCAAATGTATGCCACAATTTTGGTGCATTTTTTTGGTCCATTGTCTTGTATTTAAACCTTGCCCTTTTCTGGTAAACCTCACCTGAATTCAGAGACCACATCCACTAGTCGAAGTGGTAATAAGTGCCTAAAACACAGAATAAACATGGTGTAAGTAATGAAAAACAGGTTTTTTTTTTGCCTAAGGCTAGGGCCATACTGGCGGTTTTACTCTATACTACCGCAATCCAGTTAATACTTAGCAGATTTTCCAGAAGCGCATAGCAGTAATGCTATACGCTTCAGGAGAGTGTTGCCCTTAGTAATCCGATGTGTACCATGGTTACCCAGCCACACACAAAGCTGCGTGGACAGCGCTTTAGCTGAGCACACAGAAAACATTGTCTGCAAAAACTAAAATTATAGACTGTAGTGTCATATTTGGATAAACTCTCAGAAATTGAAGATTTAATGTCAACATCTTTATGGGACACCATCGAATTTGCCCCTTTGGCAGCAGGGTCAGTACATGTACATTACTTGCAAAATATGCAAATATTTTACCACATGTTAAAGTTAAAAAATATTCAGTTTATTTTTGGAATACCAGATCAGACTGCAGTGGCGGACATAAACAGAAAAGAGTCCTGTCCAAGAACCATATATGGACCTTTGTAGCATAATAATTCTGTCTGAGGGTAGCTATATGTTAATTTGAAGATAGAGATGGGCCCCCTTACCTCTGAGGCCTCTGCATTGCATATACTGCACCAATTACAGTTGTGCTCAATTGTTTACATACCCCGGCAGATTTTTTGCTTTCTTGGCATCTTTTCAGAGAATATGAATGATAACACAAAATCATTTTTTTCACCCCATGGTTAGTGGTTGGGTAAACTATTTATTGTCAAACTGCTGTGCTTTCTCTTTTTAAACTATAATGACAACTAAAAACATCCAAATAACTCTGATCAAAAGTTCACATACCACAGATATTAATACTGTGTATTGCCCCCTTTACCATCAATGACAGTTTGAAGTCTTTTGTGGTAGTTGTGGATGAGGCTCTTTATTTTCTCAGATAGTAAAACTGCCCATTCTTCTTGGCAAAAAGCCTCCAGGTCTTCCCAGAATGGCTCAATGATATTGAGGTCAGGAGACTGAGATGGCCACTCCAAAACCTTCACTCTATTCTGGTGTAGCCAATGACAGGTTGACTTGGCCTTGTGTTTTGGATTGCTGTCGTGTTGGAACTTGCGCATGCGTCCCATGCGCACTTTACGGGCTGATGATTGCAAATTTGCCTCCAGTATTTGCTGATAACATGCTGCATTCATCTTTCCTTCAAGTTTGACTAAGTTTCCTGTGCCTTGTAGCTCACACATCCCCACATCATCAGCAATACACATCTGTACTTCACAGTAGGAATGGTGTTCCTTTCATCATAGACCTTGTTGACGCCTCTCAAAATGTAACATTTATGGCTGCGGCCGAAAAGTTCAATTTTGGTCTCATCACTCCAAATTACCTTGTTGCAGACGTTTGGAGGCTTGTCTCTGTGCTATTTGGCATATTGTAGGCAATATACTTTGTGGCATTTGCCCTGTAATAACTTTCTCCTGGCAACTTGATCATGCAGCCCATTTTCCTTCAAATTCCTCCTTATTGTGCATCTTGAAACAACCACACCATTAGTTTTCAATGAGTCCTGTATTGCAACTGATGTTATTTGTTGACTTTTCTTTGCATCCCAAACAATTTTCCTGGCAGTTGTGGCCGAAATTTTTGTTGGTCTACCTGATCATGGCTTGGCTTTTACAGAGCCGCTGATTTTCCAATTGTTAATCACAGTTTAAACACTGCTTACTGACATTATCAATTCCTTGGATCTGTTTTTTGGATCCATTTCCTGTTTTATACAGTTCAACAATCATTTCCCATCGATCCGTTGACAATTCCTTTGCTTTCCACCTGACTTACAACCCAGAAATGTCAGTGAATGGCTGAAAGATGCAAGAGTCTGTCTGGATCCCAGAAACTTAGCTTTTATGCAAACACACTGATTACAAACAGGTCACAGGTGAGGATGTTACCCTTATTAGCCATTCAAACCCATTTGTGTCAACTTCTGTGCATATTATCAGGCCAAAATCACCAGGGTATGTGAGCTCTTGATCAGGGTCATTTGAATGTTTTTGGTTGTCATTATGATTTAAAAAGAGATTTAAAAAGAGTAGTTTGGCAACAAACCACCAACCCCTAACTATGAGTGGAAAAAACATTTTTCCTGTTATCATTCATATTCTCTGAAAAAAGGCCAAGAAAGCAAAAAATCTGCAGGGGAATGTAAACTTTTCAGCATAACTGTGTCTGTCCATGAGAGAGTATAGAATCATTGCAGTCTTGCAACTTAAATTATACAAAAATGTTTAACTACTTAAAAACAAAGGGTACAGTGCTCCTTTCAGGATGCCTTAGCCCTATTTGCCTATCTATATCTATGACAAACATTGTTTTTCATAACCCAATGGATTCGGGGATGCACTTTATATTTAAATGTAAACAGTACTTAAACAGCCATTGTCTAAGGCAGTGTTCTCCAACTCCAGTCCTCAGGGGCCACCAATACGGCATGTCTTCAGGAGTTCACATTTTATTGCCAGGTAATAATTTAATCACCAGCACAGGTGATAATTTCAACACCTGTGCCATACTAAAGAAGTTCTGAAAACATGCATTGTTGCTTGCCCTTGAGGACTGGAGTTGGGGAACCCTGATAAAGAGAAATGCAGTAATATTCCATCTCTCTTCTTTTTCATGCAGCTTCTGTTGCAGTGTTTCAGGTCACCCATAATGGAGACAACAGCCTGGGTCAAGCTCCTCCCATTCAGTATCCCCAGAACTAGTGCATCTTCACACAGACAGATGTTCCATATTAGTTCTGTGGTTTTTCAATACTTTTAAACTACTTGGAAAAGAAAGCATCTAATATATAAAACCACAAGAGATTTGTGACGTCACTTCAGTCACTTTGAACACACTTCCGTAACTTTGTCTCCAAGGTACACCCGCTCAGGGTGGACCAAGATGGCCGCCCTAAGCGGGAGTACCCTGGCGACCCACACTACTCCACTCACCCCCCCCAACCCATGCTACGTCCACACACACGTACACCCCTGACACAACACTATCGTACCCCTCCCCCCCCCACACACACACACACTCACACACGCACTCATACCCACACACACGTACACCCCTGGCGCTACACTATCGTACCATTCCCCCCCCCAAACACACACACACACACTCATACTCTCATTCACACCAGTCTCCGGTATACTTACCCGACCGTCATCCCGCTGCACCGATCCCGCTTGGCTCCGCCCACCTCGCGGGGATCCCGCTTGGCTCTGCCCACCTCGCGGTGATCCCGCTTGGCTCTGCCCACCTCGCGGGGATCCCGCTTGGCTCCGCCCAACTCCCGGGGATCCCGTTTGGCCCCGCCCACCTCGCGGCGATCCCGCTTGGCTCCGCCCACTTCGCTGTGATCCCGCTTGGCTCCGCCCATCTCACGGGGATCCCGCCTGGCTCCGCCCACCTTTCCCCGCACCCGCCTGGCTCCGCCCATCCGTCCTGCGCTGACCACCCAGCCTCCTTCCTGCGCTGACCACCCAGCCTCCATCCTGCGCTGACCACCCAGCCTCTCTCCTGCGCTGACCACCCAGCCTCCGTCCAGCGCTGACCACCCAGCCTCTGTCCTGCGCTGACCACTCAGCCTCCGTCCTGCGCTGACCACCCAGCCTCCGTCCTGCGCTGACCACCCAGCCTCCGTCCTGCGCTGACCACCCAGCCTCCGACCTGCGCTGACCACCCAGCCTCCGTCCTGCGCTGACCATTCAGCCTCCGTCCTGCGCTGACCACTCCGTTCTGCGCTGACCACTGAGCTTCCATCCTGCGCTGACCACCCAGCCTCCGTCCTACGCTGACCACCCAGCCTCCGTCCTGTGCTGACCACCCAGCCTCCGTCCTGCGCTCACCACCCAGCCTCCGTCCTGCGCTGACCACCCAGCCTCCGTCCTGCGCTGACCACCCAGCCTCCGTCCTGCGCTGACCACTCAGCCTCCGTCCTGCGCTGACCACTCAGCCTCCATCCTGCGCTGACCACTCCATCCTGTGCTGACCACACAGCCTCCGTCCTGCGCTGACCACCCAGCCTCCGTCCTGCGCTGACCACCCAGCCTCTCTCCTGTGCTGACCACCCAGCCTCCATCCTGCGCTGACCACCCAGCCTCCGTCCTGCGCTGACCACCCAGCCTCCGTCCTGTGCTGACCACCCAGCCTCCGTCCTGCACTCACCACCCAGCCTCCGTCCTGCGCTGACCACCCAGCCTCCATCCTGCGCTGACCACCCAGCCTCCGTCCTGCGCTGACCACTCAGCCTCCGTCCTGCGTTGACCACTCAGCCTCCATCCTGCGCTGACCACTCCATCCTGTGCTGACCACCCAGCCTCCGTCCTGCGCTGACCACCCAGCCTCCGTCCTGCGCTGACCACCCAGCCTCTTTCCTGCGCTGACCACCCAGCCTCCGTCCTGCGCTGACCACCCAGCCTCCGTCCTGCGCTGACCACCCAGCCTCCATCCTGCGCTGACCACCCAGCCTCCGTCCTGCGCTGACCACCAGCCTCTGTCCTGCGCTGACCACTCAGCCTCCGTCCTGCGCTGACCACTCCATTTCTGTGCTGACCACTGAGCCTCCATCCTGCGCTGACCACCCAGCCTCCGTCCTGCGCTGACCACCCAGCCTCCATCCTGCGCTGACCACTCAGCCTCCGTCCTGCGCTGACCACTCAGCCTCCTTCCTGCGCTGACCACTCAGCCTCCGTCCTGCGCTGACTACTCCATCCTGTGCTGACCACTGAGCCTCCATCCTGCGCTGACCATCCAGCCTCCATCCTGCGCTGACCACCCATCCTCCGTCCTGCACTGACCACCCAGCCTCCGTCCTGCGCTGACCACCCAGCCTCCATCTTGCGCTGACCACCCAGCCTCCGTCCTGCGCTCACCACCCAGCCTCCGTCCTGCGCTGACCACCCAGCCACCGTCCTGTGCTGACCACTCAGCCTCCATCCTGCGCTGACCACTCAGCCTCCGTCCTGCGCTGACCACTCCATCCTGTGCTGACCACTGAGCCTCCGTCCTGCGCTGACCACCCAGCCTCCGTCCTGCGCTGACCACCCAGCCTCCGTCCTGCGCTGACCACCCAGCCTCCGTCCTGCGCTGACCACCCAGCCTCTGTCCTGCGCTGACCACCCAGCCTCCGTCCTGCACTGACCACCCAGCCTTTGTCCTGCGCTGACCACCCAGCCTCTGTCCTGCGCTGACCACTCAGCCTCCATCCTGCACTGACCACTCCATCCTGTGCTGACCACTGAGCCTCCGTCCTGCGCTGACCACCCAGCCTCTGTCCTGTGCTGACCACCCAGCCTCCGTCCTGCGCTGACCACCCAGTCTCCATCCTGCGCTGACCACCCAGTCTTCGTCCTGCGCTGACCACCCAGCCTCCGTCCTGCGCTGACCACCCAGCCTCCGTCTTGCGCTCACCACCCAGCCTCCGTCCTGCGCTGACCACTCAGCCTCCGTCCTGCACTGACCACTCAGCCTCCGTCCTGCGCTGACCACTCCATCCTGTGCTGACCACTGAGCCTCCATCCTGCGCTGACACCCCAGCCTCCGTCCAGCACTGACCACCCAGCCTCCGTCCTGCGCTGACCACCCAGCCTCCGTCCTATGCTGACCACCCAGCCTCCATCCTGCGCTGACCACCCAGCCTCCGTCCTGCGCTGACCACCCAGCCTCCATCCTGCGCTCACCACCCAGCCTCCGTCCTGCGCTGACCACCCAGCCTCCGTCCTGCGCTGACCACCCAGCCTCCGTCCTGCGCTGACCACCCAGCCTCCGTCCTGCGCTGACTACCCAGCCTCCGTCCTGCGCTCACCACCCAGCCTCCGTCCTGCGCTGACCACCCTGCCTCCGTCCTGCGCTGACTACCCAGGCTCCGTCCTGCGTTGACCACCCAGCCTCCGTCCTTTGCTGACCACTCCATCCTGTGCTGACCACTGAGCCTCCATCCTGCGCTGACCACCCAGCCTCTGTCCTGCGCTGACCACCCAGCCTCTGTCCTGCGCTGACCACTCAGCCTCCATCCTGCGCTGACCACTCAGCCTCCGTCCTGCGCTGACCACTCAGCCTCCGTCCTGCGCTGACCACTCTATCCTGCACTGACCACCTAGCCTCTGTCCTGCGCTGACCACCCAGCCTCCGTCCTGCGCTAACCACCCAGCCTCCGTCCTGCGCTGACCACCCAGCCTCCGTCCTGCGCTGACCACCCAGCCTCCGTCCTGCGCTGACCACCCAGCCTCCGTCCTGCGCTGACCACTCAGCCTCCGTCCTGCGCTGACCACTCCATTCTGTGCTGACCACCCAGCCTCTGTCCTGCGCTTACCACCCTGCCTCCGTCCTGCGCTGACCACCCAGCCTCCGTCCTGCGCTGACCACCCAGCCTCCGTCCTGCGCTGACCACCCAGCCTCCGTCCTGCGCTGACCACTCAGCCTCCGTCCTGCGCTGACCACTCAGCCTCCGTCCTGCGCTGACCACTTCATTCTGTGCTGACCACTGAGCCTCCATCCTGCGCTGACCACCCAGCCTCCGTCCTGCGCTTACCACCCTGCCTCCGTTCTGCGCTGACCACCCAGCCTCCGTCCTGCGCTGACCACCCAGCCTCCGTCCTGCGCTGACCACCCAGCCTCCGTCCTGCGCTCACCACCCAGCCTCCGTCCTGCGCTGACCACCCAGCCTCCGTCCTGCGCTGACCACCCAGCCTCCGCCCTGCGCTGACCACTCAGCCTCCGTCCTGCACTGACCACTCAGCCTCCGTCCTGCGCTGACCACTCCATCCTGTGCTGACCACCCAGCCTCCGTCCTGCGCTGACCACCCAGCCTCCATCCTGCGCTGACCACCCAGCCTCCATCCTGCGCTGACCACTGAGCCTCCATCCTCCGCTGACCACTCCATCCTGTGCTGACCACTAAGCCTCCATCCTGTGCTGACCACTGAGCCTCTATCCTGTGCTGACCACTGAGCCTCTATCCTGTGCTGACCACTGAGCCTCCATCCTGTGCTGACCACTGAGCCACCGTATACAGTGCTAACCACTGAACCACCATATACAGTGCTAACTACTGAACCACCATATACAGTGCTAAACCACTGTGCTACCATACAGTGCTAACCCCTGAGCCACCGTATACAGTGCTAACCACTGAGCCACCATATACAGTGCTAACACACTGAGCCACCATACAGTGCTAACCCCTAAGCCACCGTATACAGTGCTAACCACTGAGCCACCATATACAGTGCTAACCACTGAGCCACCATACAGTGCTAACCACTGAGCCACCATATACAGTGCTAACCACTGAGCCACCATATACAGTGCTAACCACTGAGCCACCATATACAGTGCTAACCCCTGATCCACCATATACAGTGCTAACCACTGAGCCATCATATACAGTGCTAACCCCTGATCCACCATATACAGTGCTAACCACTGAGCCACCATACAGTGCTAACCACTCAGCCACCATATACAGTGGTAACCACTCAGCCACCATATACAGTGCTAACCACTCAGCCACCATATACAGTGCTAACCACTGAGCCACTATATACAGTGCTAACCACTGAGCTACCATATACAGTGCTAACCACTGAGCCACCATACAGTGCTATCCACTGAGCCACCATATACAGTGCTAACCACTGAGCCACCATATACACACATTTCATTTCACCGCACTCCCCTAACTATTAGTAAATAAACTATATATACAGTTAGGGCCAGAAATATTTGGACAGTGACACAAGTTTTGTTATTTTAGCTGTTTACAAAAACATGTTCAGAAATACAATTATATATATAATATGGGCTGAAAGTGCACACTCCCAGCTGCAATATGAGAGTTTCCACATCCAAATCGGAGAAGGGGTTTAGGAATTATAGCTCTGTAATGCAAAGCCTCCTCTTTATCAAGGGACCAAAAGTAATTGGACAATGGACTCTAAGGGCTGCAATTAACTCTGAAGGCGTCTCCCTCGTTAACCTGTAATCAATGAAGTAGTTAAAAGGTCAGGGGTGGATTCCAGGTGTGTGGTTTTGCATTTGGAAGCTGTTGCTGTGACCAGACAACATGCGGTCAAAGGAACTCTCAATTGAGGTGAAGCAGAACATCCTGAGGCTGAAAAAAAATAAAAAATCCATCAGAGAGATAGCAGACATGCTTGGAGTAGCAAAATCAACAGTTGGGTACATTCTGAGAAAAAAGGAATTGACTGGTGAGCTTGGGAACTCTAAAAGGCCTGGGCGTCCACGGATGACAACGGTGGTGGATGATCGCCGCATACTTTATTTGGTGAAGAAGAACCCGTTCACAACATCAACTGAAGTCCAGAACACTCTCAGTGAAGTAGGTGTATCTGTCTCTAAGTCAACAGTAAAGAGAAGACTCCATGACAGTAAATACAAAGGGTTCACATCTAGATGCAAACCATTCATCAATTCCAAAAATAGACAGGCCAGAGTTAAATTTGCTGAAAAACAACTCAAGAAGCCAGCTCAGTTCTGGAAAAGTATGGACAGATGAGACAAAGATCAACCTGTACCAGAATGATGGGAAGAAAAAAGTTTGGAGAAGAAAGGGAATGGGACATGATCCAAGGCACACCACATCCTCTGTAAAACATGGTGGAGGCAACGTGATGGCATGGGCATGCATGGCTTTCAATGGCACTGGGTCACTTGTGTTTATTGATGACATAACAGCAGACAAGAGTAGCCGGATGAATTCTGAAGTGTACCGGGATATACTTTCAGCCCAGATTCAGCCAAATGCTGCAAAGTTGATTGGACGGCGCTTCATAGTACAGATGGACAATGACCCCAAGCATACAGCCAAAGCTACCCAGGAGTTCATGAGTGCAAAAAAGTGGAACATTCTGCAATGGCCAAGTCAATCACCAGATCTTAACCCAATTGAGCATGCATTTCACTTGCTGAAATCCAGACTTAAGACGGAAAGACCCACAAACAAGCAAGACCTGAAGGCTGCGGCTGTAAAGGCCTGGCAAAGCATTAAGAAGGAGGAAACCAGCGTTTGGTGATGTCCATGGGTTCCAGACTTAAGGCAGTGATTGCCTCCAAAGGATTCGCAACAAAATATTGAAAATAAAAATATTTTGTTTGGGTTATGGTTATTTGTCCAATTACTTTTGACCTCCTAAAATGTGGAGTGTTTGTAAAGAAATGTGTACAATTCCTACATTTTCTATCAGATATTTTTGTTCAACCCTTCAAATTAAACGTTACAATCTGCACTTGAATTCTGTTGTAGAGGTTTCATTTCAAATCCAATGTGGTGGCATGCAGAGCCCAACTCGCGAAAATTGTGTCACTGTCCAAATATTTCTGGCCCTAACTGTAGATTCTAGACTACCCGATTCTTTAGAATCGGGCCGCCATCTAGTGTAATATATTCATTCCTTTTTTGGTTTCAGGCATGTCTTTTGGGTTGAGACTAGGGATTATATTGAATGGAGATGTAAGATGATCTGAAAGGTGGAAAGGAAAGATGTTCAATTTGGTAGGTTGTTTGTGCAATTTTAAACACAACTTGAGAATAGTACCACATTTTTACTCATATTTTATTCATTCTGCTCCCTAGTAATCATTTTTTTTAAAATCTGCTATACAGCAATGCCAATGCTAACAATGACCTTTCGATCAAACTCTCTGTCCAGTTATTATAAGATTATTCTGTTGCATACTAGAACACTGAAAATTAAAAGAAGATGCCTAGCAAATGTATTGACTAATGCAAATGAGCCCGATAACCGTGCACCTCATGTATTGGGACCCTAACCTGAAATGCCACTATGTGCAATTAAAATCTGCATGTATGGGCAGGTAGGATCCCTGGCTATAAAGGAAGTTGATTCTATTATAGCTAACGGGCAGGGTAACTCTCTGTCCAAGACGGCCCAGAGCCAGATCTGCTGGATAGTGAAGTAGAAGGGGCAATGAAACAATAGCTAAACAACAAGGCACTCGGTATCAATGGAATTCCTGCAGAACTGCTGAAACATCCAGTAAGCAGCGATAACAGGACTGTGTCAAAAGATATGGAAGTCATGGACATGGGAATGGAAACAATTGGTCTTCATCCCCATGCCAAAGAAAGGTTACCTGAGAGACTGTGCCAACTACAGAACCACTGCTCTGATCCCACAAGCCAGCAAGGTGCTTCCGAAAATCATCCAAAAGGACTGGGCAACATCCTTGCTTGCTAACTTCCAGACATCCAAGCTGTCTGACGCAGAGGCAGGGGAACCTGAGACCACATTGTCAACATAAAATGTATTATGGAGAAGATGAGGGAGTATCAGAAGGAGCCCTATCTGTGCTTCATTGATTACACCAAGGCATTCGACTGTGTCAAACATGACAAACTTTGGAAATCATATGAGCTATGAGTACCTGCACACCTGATCAAATTGATCAAGTCACTCTACAACAACCAGGAAGCTACAGTACGAACCAGATTTGGGAGTATTTTAAGATAAAAAAACACAAGACAAGGCTGCAACCTCCTCGTGGAAGATATCATGAGGAAGCTTGACTAGAATGAAAAATTAATTGGTGAAAGGATAGGTGGAAGGTTGAATAAAAACCTGAGATACGCAGATGATACCAACTTTTTGGCTGAAAATGGGAGGAATCTAAGGAAGCTGACCTTAAAGCTCAGTGAAGAAAGCATTAAGTTTGGTTTGCATCTGAATATGAAGACCAAGGTAATGACTACCACCATCGAGAAGGTGAATTTGAAGATCGACAATGAAGAAATAGAAATGGTGGACAGTTTCATCCTTCTGGGGTTCCTCTTTGATTGTAACAGTGGCTTTACAGCTGAAATCAGGCGGTGGCGGGCCATGGGTCATGCGGCAATGATGAACATGGAGTAACTATAGAAGTGCAAAGACATCTTGATTACCACCAAACAATGATTGTCACAGGCATTGCAATCCAATCATGTTGTATGGGTCCGAGACGTGAACCTTGACAAAGGGTGATAAAAGATCGATTCCTTCGAACCGTGGTGCTGGAGGATACTCCAACAAATCCCATGGACAAATAAGGCTATTCTGGAGCGTTTCAATCCACAGATGTCCATGATAGGAAAAGTCATAAAACAGAAACTGTCTCACTTTGGCCATGTGATAAGAGCAAATTCCCTTGAGAAGAACTCAATGATGCTTGGTATGGTCAGTGGCAGTAGAGGTCGCAGAAGACCTAAGACCCATTGGCTGGACACCATCATGGCAGACACGGGAATGAACATCAGAGAACGAAAGATGCTTGCAGGAAATTGGTTCACATGGTGTCCAATAGTCAGATATGACTGAATGGATGAAATTACACATTGGAAATACAGGTCCAGAGATAAGGGCTTTTTATTTAGTGATAATTTTCATGGTCTTAAGCAAGTAGTCATGGTCCACATGATTCTCTGGGGGTGTATCTTTTGTCTTGCTCAACACTCTTACCCTGCAGCAATACCCTGTTGGTTAAAAAAAGCATAATATTTAGCATCAAATAAAAAGGCCCTTATCTCTCTGGAACTACATGGTGGATTTAAAAAAATTGTTATATTAATACAGTAATTGGTGAGTAGTGCAAATAAAATTAAACAAAAACAAGTGGCCACTTGTAAAGGGGTTGTACCCTACTTGGACAACCCCTCCTCATTCTCCATGTGCGCCCTTCAAAAATTAAAAAACCTATACTCCCCTCTGGTGCCAACGTGGTTCCAGAGACGTTATAAATCTCGCTACCTGGTCCCAAGTGACATTATTATGACAATTAGTGCTGGCTTCCTCCTCCCCGCCTTCGGATGCAGGAATGTCAACATGAAGTGAGCAGCCAGCCGCAGTGTTCACTTCGTGTTGACTACTCCTGAGTGTGATGGCGGGGAAAAGGAAGCCGGTGCTGATTGATTGCGGAGCTCGCATGTCGTAACAATGTCATGTGGGCCCAGGGAATGTGACTTGTGACATCGTTAGAATTGCACTGGCACTGGAGGTAAATAAAGGCTTTTTTATTTTTATGGGGACGCACATGGGGATTGAGAAGGGTCTGTCCAAATAGTGGACAACTCCTTTAACCTTCTGACCTGTGCTCTTTAAATTATTTTGTAAAGGTTACTATGAGGCATAATGTTTTTTAGTACTTTGCTATAGTTTGACTCATCTGAAATAATAACTGGTGGGGACTGTCTAATGGCAGTCAGTTCACATTTTTGTTATGAATGACTTCTTTTCATTGGGACAAACATTTAGTTGTGTGCAATGCAATTTACTGTATTTTTAAGTAGTTCAGAAACATCTGTTGGCCTACTTTTCCTATATTTGTACAAGTGATTTGGCCTGTTTTCATTGAAGTGATTTGGTTTGGTCTTCCTGTTTTTCCCTTTTAAAAACTGGATCCTTTGATGTGTTTGGCTTTTACTTAAGCCACTGTTAAATGTTTCCTTATAGGATTGTACATCTAACTTACAATACATACATGTCTTGAATATCCACAGTAATGATGGTTTATAGTCTAACGTTAAGTTCTAAACTAATGGGTTATTCTTCTTAGCTTTAAAAGATACACAATGGTCAAACTAGCTTTAAAGAGAATAGTAACATAAGATCTGCAAATTTAAGCAACATTGTACTGGAAACCGGTGGAAGGCTATATTCCTTGATGAACAACAATGAAGTCCAGGCACAAAGGGGAATGCCAATCCTATGAGCAGTGGATAAATTCTAATGACCCTGAGATTTGTTAATTTATTGAGATACAAGTTCAGTAATTAACTATTAGATTATATTCGCACAATTTCTTCACATACATTTTGGCATGTTTTGTGTGCCACCAAAGAAATGCCTCCCATTGTTTGCGTCATATACTCATGAATGTGAAGACAATTTCAGTAAGTGACAAGTTTGAACATTGATTTAGTCTAGAAACCACATTTCTGAGTACTTTATGAAATACCGAGGGCCAATTTAGGATCTTGAGCTGTTAATACAGAGTGTGAGAATGAGATTTCAAGTATCAGCGGTGACTCATTGACTTATTGTTGTACCCGTACATTTTTCTGTGGGCTCCCTATTGGAATAAAAACGATCCCATTGGAACACCATCCACTGATCAGAAGAACATTGCTGTCCCTATAACGTATGAAACATTTTGTTAATGATAGATACTTACTCTTCAAGCATAGGTATGGGTGGCTCTAACTGGATAATGGACTCACCAAATAGTGTCCATTGGTGATATGGTTGCAGGTTAGTGAGTTGAGATGTCCATGGTTTTATGACCCAATTCTAAATGTCCAATGGTTATGTGCTCCAGTCCTTGGCTTGCAGTAGACTAGGTCACAAGTACACATATGAGGGAAAATGGAAAAGGGAGTTGGCTGCTCACCTCTATCACATACACCCCTGGATTCCTGGGCTCCTGAAGTGACCGGTTTCCACCAAGTTTTAGTCCATAGAAAGGTTCTCTTTATTAATAGAAATTTAAAAACATCCTCGTCGGACACGTTTCAGACACAAAGTCTTTACGCATCAATCGGCATGCCAATGAGTAAAGACTTTGTGCCTGAAACGTGTCCAGCGAGGATGTTTTTAAATTTCTATTAATAAAGAGAACCTTTCTATGGACAAGTGGCAGCCTGAATTATTTCTGAATTTGTAGGTCAAAAGTACCGTAGTTATTTACCAAGCTACTTCCCCCTGAACTGCTGTCCGTCCAGTGCCATAAAAGAAGCTTCTTGAAGTGAACCATGCAGTGATCCATATATTATTTGTGCAATATGTTATATACAGATTCTGTAAGCAAAGTAATGGTTGCTGGAAAAAAAAATATATTTGCTGATTCTGTTTCAACAGATATTAAAAATAAAGTGTAATATCATAATGTAAGACATAGAAACTTACTAATATTAAAACACCCAGATGCAAATTGAAACAAAATTAAATTTTATTAACAAAGCTTTTCCTTGGGGCAACAAGATCAGGCGCAGTACCAGTCTTTTAATACAAAATAGTAAGTAGCTAAACCTACTAGCAAACAACTTTACAAAAATCAGTTTGTACACTGGTTCAGTTGTCAGGTTATAAATAGGACTTTTCCATCACCAATATCCCAATATTGGTTGTGTATAGCTTTCAGTTCCACTAGAAAGTATTTTATATTTTCAGGTACAAGGGAATCAGTCAAAACCAGCTCGACCTTTTTACCCTAGCCCCGATTTGACCCACAATGACACATTCACGAGATGACAAACATGAAATAACACCTAAACTAACAAAGGCAAAATTGTATTCAAAATTACATATTCAAGCCATTACACCTAAATATCCACAATGCTATACAATTATTGCAATATATAGCCAGCTATTAGGACAGCAAAATATATACTTCATAAAACCACTTAAAACTGTTTTAAAAAAGCGTACTAGACCTATGAGACGTATATGGTGCAAATGATGATAAGGACAGACTTGATCTGAAAAAAGCTCCTGAATTCTGAATTCTTACATTCTAACACACAGTCTAAATATACCTGATAATTACTATAGTTATTTTTTTTACCTGGTTTTGTTATACCTGTAGCCAGAATATAATACTAATGCACATATCACTACACTTTATAACGTCAATAAGTGGAATGCTAATGATTAGCAGCAAAGTGTTTGAGAACAGATGACAAAGTCACAGATGTTTCAATGCAAATCCGGGGATAATGGAAAGTAAACTTAATCATTATTTGATGAATTCTCAAATAATCAAAAACAAATCAGGTCCTTATTACACTTTTTGCAAATTATTTATAACCATACCCTCCATACACCTGAACCTGCAATAAAAATTAAATGTTTCACTGACGTTTTTATCTACAAAGAATTAGACAAAGTTACTGGTGCATTCTCATGAATTAGAAAATCATCAAAAATCAATATCATAATGCCATGTTTCATGGCGTTTCGGGGAGCCCGCAAACACGTTGACTAATAAATCAATATTATATTCATCCTTTGATGTCTCTGGAATACAACAGCGCGTTTTTTAACCCTTCATTCTCGACTACTTTCATTTTCTGAGATAATGACCTTTGGGTTTTCATTGGCTGTAAGCCATAATCATCAACATCAACATAAATGAACACTTGAAATAGATCAATCTGTTTGTAATGACTATATAATATTTGCACTTCACTTTTTGCATTGAATTACTGAAAAAAATTAACTTTTTAATGATATTCAAATTTATTGAGATGCACTAGTATTTCAGATCTGTCTCCTTAGGGTAAATTTAAAAACAGTAGAAAAAAGAACATAATGACATTAAACGACTCCATAAGGCTAAGGGCCATGTTACAAGCATCAATTTGCTGACCGATATTGTTAGCGATCTCATGGACGCGCGATCGCTAACAATATCATTCACATCGTTGGTGAGCAGTCACACAGGCACCCGCGATGTGGACCAGCGAGAACGCTGGTAACCATGGTAAACATCAGGGTTACTAGGTTTCCGCACGGCGCTTAGTAACCCGATGTTTACCATGGATACGAACTCCCAGCATAGGCTGCGAGGCGCTGGGAGCTCATTCCTCGTTGGTCTGCCGGTGTCCACATGCTGGTGTCCCGCGACCAACGATAGATTTGTGAACATGTTCACAAATCTGCGATCAAACAATCAAGCTGATTTTTCAAAGAAATATTGCTTGATTACAGCAGCGACGCACAAACGATATCGCATAAGCGATCAAAAAAGCAGGTTGCTTAAGCGATATCGTTCAGTAAATTGATGCGTGTGACGTGGCCCTAAGACATACATTTTGCAAATTTTATCATGTTGTGTCATTTGCAAGACTTTCATATTTTATTAAATTATTTTGTATTAAATGCTGTTTTCAAACAATCCTTGTCATCTCTTTTGGATGATGCCCCAGCTAATGGGTTTTATTCATAACAACTGCATCTTTTGGCTATATTATTATAAAACATAAATCTAACTGATTTTGTTCATGCCCCATTATCCAGTTCTTATTTCAAGTGGATATGAGGTTAAACATAGATAACTGGAGGATTCAGTCACATGATCGTGTTACTGTTATCAGGTTAACGCGAAACGGGAACAGGGGTGAGTAAGTATTGTTATGGTAGAATAGTTATACATGTATGATTGCTGGAGGTCCAGTCACTGAGATCAGCAGAGATCACAGGAAGAAAGGTGCAGGGTAGTGTATAGAGGAAAAAAGACTTGTCCCCTTTCTTCTATACACAATTCTGGATTATAGCACATGGGAGGTCTGCTGTATACCATATAGAGCTTGACATCTAAGTTGTCACAGGTGAGAAAGATGGTTGTGAAGGATCACAAGCATATCAGGTGAGCGGATTCACTATTAGGCTAGGGTCACAATGGCATCGTGGATGCATTTTTTACACCTGTCTTTTGTGAAAAACTCATGGAAAAACGCATCCATAGGCGCCAATGCTAAAAACGCATGGCCTTAGTGCCATGCGTTTTTTGGATGCATTTTTTGGCTCAGCACCAAAAAACGTTGCATGCTGCGTTTTTTGGTGCTTTTTTGGTGATTTTCAAAAACGCATGCATTTTTGTAACATGGGGCCCTATGGGAAACACATGCAAAAACGCATGGCACTAAATGGTACCATGCGTTTTGCTTGCGTTTTTTAAGGCTGCTTCACACCTAACAGCAAAAACGCAGCCCAAAAATGCAGGCTGCCAAAAACATCCTCAAAAACGCAGCCAAGTGTGACCCTAGCCTTATTTCTATCTTTGTGTCTCACAGATACACACTTTTGTTCGCCTCTTTCTTTTCAGTGATTTTTTTCAGGGAAGAAGGGATCTAAAGTCGCCTTTGTGAGCTGAACTTTCATTGGAATAAAATCTGCATCTGCTTTTTGCAGAATTATGCAGCAAAAACATATTAGTATCTGTGGCATAATTGCTGCTATTTTGGTGTAGAAGATTCTGCATGCATTCCTATGAGTGCTGTGCCCACCCTGTTCAGTCTGACCACTGTTTATAGTACAGCATTTACCTTCCATACTACAGACTGCATCACACCCCATGTGGATCATGCCCTCTACCCATGTGGGGTATAATGTGGCCAAAACCAGGGAGTGCTTGGAGTACGGAAGGTAAACTAACTGACATGCAGTAGATTTTTGCAGATCAAAGACCTGTAAAAATCTGCACCTAATACGCTGCGCTAAAAAGCACCAACATCAGCACAGCACACCCAAAGTCATTTTGACTTTGCTGGCCTGCCAATATATCATATTCATTTGCTGTACATTATACAGATATGCAGTAAATGTGCCAGATTGGGCAAAGGGCCTAATGGTCCCAGAATTCCTGTTGTGAATTGAGCTTTCATTGGAACAAGGGTCCCAGAGTTGATATTTTGAATTCCAGAGTCGATGTTTTGAATTTAGCTTTCACTGGAGTAAGAGTCCTAGAGTCCCTGTTATGAACTGAGATTTCACTGGAGTGAGGGTCCCAGAGTCCCTATTATGAACTAAGATTTCACTGGAGGGTCTCAGAGTCCCTATTATGAAATGAGATTTCACTGAAGGGTCCCAGAGTCCCTGTTATGAACTGAGATTTCACTGGAGTGAGGGTCCTAGAGTCCCTATTATGAACTGAGATTTCACTGGAGTGAGGGTCCCAGAGTCCTGTTATGAACTGAGATTTCACTGGAGTGAGGGTCCCAGAGTCCCTATTATAAACTGAGATTTCACTGGAGGGTCTCAGAGTCCCTATTATGAAATGAGATTTCACTGGAGGGTCCCAGAGTCCCTGTTATGAACTGAGATTTCACTGAAGTGAGGGTCCCAGAGTCCCTGTTGTGAATTGAGATTTCACTGGAGGGTCCCAGAGTCCCTGTTATGAACTGAGATTTCACTGGAGTGAGGGTCCCAGAGTCCCTATTATAAACTGAGATTTCACTGGAGGGTCTCAGAGTCCCTATTATGAAATGAGATTTCACTGGAGGGTCCCAGAGTCCCTGTTATGAACTGAGATTTCACTGGAGTGAGGGTCCCAGAGTCCCTGTTGTGAATTGAGATTTCACTGGAGGGTCCCAGAGTCCCTGTTATGAACTGAGATTTCACTGGAGTGAGGGTCCCAGAGTCCCTGTTGTGAATTGAGATTTCACTGGAGGGTCCCAGAGTCCCTGTTATGAACTGAGATTTCAATGGAGGGTCCCAGAGTCCCTGTTGTGAATTGAGATTTCACTGGTACAAGGGTTCTAATGTCCTGTGTTATGAACTGAACTTTTTGTGGCCAAGCAAGCTCTCTAGTTCTTCACTCACACATTGGACTCTTGATTTTGTAATTGGACCTGCAGCAATCATATGTTTATCACCTATCCACTGTGTAGTTAATACATATATTCTGTGGGAAAACCCTTTTAAGGCTATGTGCCATGTCCATGCTGCTTTTGTGATCCATTTTTGCACAAAAATCTGATCAATTGTTGTTCCAAGCACCAGCAAGACAAGCATGAAGTGACTTACAGGACCTGCGCCCCATGTGACTTAGCATGTGACCCATGCCCGGAAGGATAAAGTGTGTGTCTGTCTGTTTGTGTCCCCTTGTTTGTGCTGCTTTTTTTTTTTACAATGTTTTCTGCATAATTTACCTGACCACAAACTGATCAATTTTTTTGTGTGGGCACATAGCTTAACTCTGTCTCGTACTGCTCAATAATACTCTTTCTGGGGTTGACATAACTATCTTGACACAGAGAAATGGGGCTATGATTATTAAATAATAAGAAAGTAAAGTTGCCCTCACTGTAGCAACACGTTTATTGGTACTACGAGCTCCTGATTAAAATCTAATAAAGGATACATTTTAGTTATAAAAAAAATACCAATTTGTTCTTGCATACCAAAACTTACATCCTATAGTTGTTTAAGTTTACTCAGAATGGGGTTAAATGTTCTTAAAATCGCAGAAAACAGCTTCACATTTACAGATTAAGGTGGAATACATATTAAAAAAAGATGACAATGATGGAATCTTTCTAGAGTACTTTTGACATAAACATCAAAATCACTTCTTGTTGCTTTTATTGTACAGAAAATTAACCATAATAATATGGTATCAATAGAAAAATCTGAACATGACTATAGGAACCTTTGTTTTTTGCTATGGCAGATTGAAGTGACATAAACCTGAACTAATTTATGTCAATGGCTGTGCAAATAATATAAAAGTATGTAAATGTAAATGTTGAATCCACAATTCTAGCATCTAGAAAATCATATTTATTTTAATAATCTATATCTGGAAGTATGGGAAGGAACAACACTCATGAATGGAAGCATTGCAGTGAGGCCCAATGGTAGCTGTAATGCCAGGAACACTAATGGATGAGACCGGTCATAAAGAACTAGGATCAAAATTACTTTATTAAGGTTTTTAAGGTTATTATCAAGAGACAGGTATCATTTTTGTAGCCAATGTGCAGTAGTATCTATAAAATCAATGATTTTTTGAAGCTGATGAATCTCACTGATATCTTTTAAAATAAGATGTTATGACTTAAATACAATTACAGCAGTCAGACTTCCAATTATAGGTAACTATAAGACATTAGGTATTTCCATTTAACCCTATGCCTTGTGCAGTAACTTCCCCTTCTTTCCTTACAATGTACCAAACATTGCCCAAATAATACAAAAATATAGTCCCCATATACCACCTAACCATAGGTTATGGCACAAAGTGAGCTATTGGGTGTGCAAGCTTTAGGTGTTGCTTTAGACAATAGGAACAGTGAGGTTTTTATTAGTAGTGATACAAGATGCCTTTGGCCAATTTTGAATCAAGCTCTTCCAGCATGCCAATACTTCGTGTTCATTTAAGCCATCGCTTAAGCAATAAAACAGTCCAGTGATTTAAAGTCAACAGTTACATTGACTTTAGTAGTGCCAACTGAAATTCTCGATAAGAATCTTGAATTTTCCACCTACTTAAGATTACTATTACTTATGAAAAATGTACATTTTCTGAAATGGTTGTTTTGTGTGTGGGAATCTGTCCAAAAATAATATTGTAAGTTTAGCCCAAAAAAAAGAAAAAAAAAAAAACATGGAAAGTTTGGCAGAAATTGATTCAGAAATTCTAAATCTGATGAATTAACGTTGGACTTCGAGTTTAAGCAGCTATATATGCTGATATAATGAATTCATAATGAAGTCTGAGAACTCTATGTAACAGGTGTACAACCAAAGGAAAGAGCGTGGAAGAAGATAAATTCCAGCACTCCAATTCCAGATTCTAACCATGATAAATAAGACCGCAAAGTTAAAACGTGTTGGAGTATAATGGAAATCACTATTTTATATATATCTATTATATAAAACCCGAAGGCCACTTCCGCCCAAAATCCGCTTCCGCTTCCGTGATGGCCTCCCTCCTGTGTCCAACTCCGGAACCGGAAGCACCAGACCCACGAGCGGCGCCACCGGCCCTGCACAGAGCCCCGTCTGCGGCCGCCCACATCCCGCCCACAGCCCTGCAGCTCACCGCCCACCAACATCCGCCAACCGGCCCGGAACGAGTGTGGGGCCTCCGCCGGCACAGCTCCCAGTCCTGCCGCTCTCTCCACAGACCGGCTGACGCTCCTCCATCACCCAGCTAGCCCCGCCCACACTCCGCCCCCGGCCTCCGGAACCGCCAACAGCACTGCCGCTGCCCGCCGCCCGCCAACAGCCCAGTAAGTCTTCCGCCACCCTGCCTCCGCTCTCCTCTGCCACCTCCAGCCCTCCTCTGCCCCCTCCAGCCCTGCTCTGCCCCCTCCAGCCCTGCTCTGCACCCTCCAGCCCTGCTCTGCACCCTCCAGCCCTGCTCTGCACCCTCCAGCCCTGCTCTGCACCCTCCAGCCCTGCTCTGCACCCTCCAGCCCTGCTCTGCACCCTCCAGCCCTCACTGCTGACCCCTCAGGCTGCGCCCTCACTGCTGACCCCTGCGCCCTCACTGCTGACCCCTGCGCCCTCACTGCTGACCCCTGAGCCCTCACTGCTGACCCCTGCGCCCTCACTGCTGACCCTGCGCCCTCACTGCTGACCCTGAGCCTCACTGCTGACCCCTGAGCCCTCACTGCTGACCCCTGAGCCCTCACTGCTGACCCCTGAGCCCTCACTGCTGACCCCTGAGCCCTCACTGCTGACCCCTGAGCCCTCACTGCTGACCCCTGCGCCCTCACTGCTGACCCTGCGCCCTCACTGCTGACCCTGCGCCCTCACTGCTGACCCCTGCGCCCTCACTGCTGACCC
Organism: Allobates femoralis; assembly: GCA_033576535.1. Taxonomy (NCBI): domain Eukaryota; kingdom Metazoa; phylum Chordata; class Amphibia; order Anura; family Aromobatidae; genus Allobates; species Allobates femoralis. The sequence goes on from JARQOC010000003.1 coordinate 634,273,479, forward strand.
CTGCGCCCCTCTACTGGCTATGACCCCTGGCCCTCACTGCTGACCCCTGAGCCCTCACTGCTGACCCTGAGCCCTCACTGCTGACCCTGAGCCCTCACTGCTGACCCCTGAGCCCTCACTGCTGACCCCCTGAGCCCTCACTGCTGAGCCTCACTGCTGACCCCTGAGCCCTCACTGCTGACCCCTGAGCCCTCACTGCTGACCCCTGAGCCCTCACTGCTGACCCCTGAGCTCATGTGACCCCTGGCCCTAGCTGACCCCTGAGCCCTCACTGCGCCCCTGAGCCCTCACTGCTGAGCCTCACTGCTGACCCCTGAGCCCTCACTGCTGACCCTGAGCCCTCACTGCTGACCCTGAGCCTCACTGTGCCTGACCCTCACTGCTGACCCCTGAGCCCTCACTGCTGACCCCTGAGCCCTCACTGCTGACCCCTGACGCCCTCACTGCTGACCCCTGAGCCCTCACTGCTGACCCTGAGCCCTCACTGCTGACCCCTGAGCCCTCACTGCTGACCCCTGAGCCCTCACTGCTGACCCCTGAGCCCTCACTGCTGACCCCTGAGCCCTCACTGCTGACCCCTGAGCCCTCACTGCTGACCCCTGCGCCTCACTGCTGACCCCTGCGCCCTCACTGCTGACCCCTGCGCCCTCACTGCTGACCCCTGAGCCCTCACTGCTGACCCCTGCGCCCTCACTGCTGACCCCTGAGCTGCCCTCACTGCTGACCCCGCGCCACTGTGACCCTGCGCCCTCACTGCTGACCACTGACGCCCTCACTGCTGACCCCTGGCCCTCACTGCTGACCCCTGCGCCCTCACTGCTGACCCCTGCGCCCTCACTGCTGACCCCTGCGCCCTCACTGCTGACCCCTGCGCCCTCACTGCTGACCCCTGCGCCCTCACTGCTGACCCCTGCGCCCTCACTGCTGACCCCTGCGCCCTCACTGCTGACCCCTGCGCCCTCACTGCTGACCCCTGCGCCCTCACTGCTGACCCCTGCGCCCTCACTGCTGACCCCTGCGCCCTCACTGCTGACCCCTGAGCCCTCACTGCTGACCCCTGAGCCACCGCCCTCACTGCTGACCCCTGAGCCACCGCCCTCACTGCTGACCCCTGAGCCACCGCCCTCACTGCTGACCCCTGAGCCACCGCCCTCACTGCTGACCCCTGAGCCACCGCCCTCACTGCTGACCCCTGAGCCACCGCCCTCACTGCTGACCCCTGAGCCACCGCCCTCACTGCTGACCCCTGAGCCACCGCCCTCACTGCTGACCCCTCAGGCTGCGCCCTCACTGCTGACCCCTCAGGCTGCGCCCTCACTGCTGACCCCTCAGGCTGCGCCCTCACTGCTGACCCCTGCGCCCTCACTGCTGACCCCTGCGCCCTCACTGCTGACCCCTGCGCCCTCACTGCTGACCCCTGCGCCCTCACTGCTGACCCCTGCGCCCTCACTGCTGACCCCTGCGCCCTCACTGCTGACCCCTGCGCCCTCACTGCTGACCCCTGCGCCCTCACTGCTGACCCCTGCGCCCTCACTGCTGACCCCTGCGCCCTCACTGCTGACCCCTGCGCCCTCACTGCTGACCCCTGCGCCCTCACTGCTGACCCCTGAGCCTGCGCCCTCACTGCTGACCCCTGAGCCCTCACTGCTGACCCCTGCGCCCTCACTGCTGACCCCTGCGCCCTCACTGCTGACCCCTGCGCCCTCACTGCTGACCCCTGCGCCCTCACTGCTGACCCCTGCGCCCTCACTGCTGACCCCTGAGCCTGCGCCCTCACTGCTGACCCCTGAGCCCTGCGCCCTCACTGCTGACCCCCTGCGCCCTCACTGCTGACCCCTGCGCCCTCACTGCTGACCCCTGCGCCCTCACTGCTGACCCCTGCGCCCTCACTGCTGACCCCTGCGCCCTCACTGCTGACCCCTGAGCCTGCGCCCTCACTGCTGACCCCTGAGCCCTCACTGCTGACCCCTGAGCCCTCACTGCTGACCCCTGCGCCCTCACTGCTGACCCCTGCGCCCTCACTGCTGACCCCTGCGCCCTCACTGCTGACCCCTGCGCCCTCACTGCTGACCCCTGCGCCCTCACTGCTGACCCCTGAGCCTGCGCCCTCACTGCTGACCCCTGAGCCTGCGCCCTCACTGCTGACCCCTGAGCCTGCGCCCTCACTGCTGACCCCTGAGCCTGCGCCCTCCACTGCTGACCCCTGAGCCTGCGCCCTCACTGCTGACCCCTGAGCCTGCCCCCTCACTGCTGACCCCTGAGGCTGCGCCCTCACTGCTGACCCCTGAGGCTGCGCCCTCACTGCTGACCCCTGAGGCTGCGCCCTCACTGCTGACCCCTGAGCCACCGCCCTCACTGCTGACCCCTGAGGCTGCGCCCTCACTGCTGACCCCTGAGCCACCGCCCTCACTGCTGACCCCTGAGGCTGCGCCCTCACTGCTGACCCCTGAGCCACCGCCCTCACTGCTGACCCCTGAGCCACCGCCCTCACTGCTGACCCCTGAGCCACCGCCCTCACTGCTGACCCCTGAGCCACCGCCCTCACTGCTGACCCCTGAGCCACCGCCCTCACTGCTGACCCCTGAGCCACCGCCCTCACTGCTGACCCCTGAGCCACCGCCCTCACTGCTGACCCCTGAGCCACCGCCCTCACTGCTGACCCCTGAGCCACCGCCCTCACTGCTGACCCCTGAGCCACCGCCCTCACTGCTGACCCCTGAGCCACCGCCCTCACTGCTGACCCCTGAGCCACCGCCCTCACTGCTGACCCCTGAGCCACCGCCCTCACTGCTGACCCCTGAGCCACCGCCCTCACTGCTGACCCCTGAGCCACCGCCCTCACTGCTGACCCCTGAGCCACCGCCCTCACTGCTGACCCCTGAGCCACCGCCCTCACTGCTGACCCCTGAGCCACCGCCCTCACTGCTGACCCCTGAGCCTGCGCCCTCACTGCTGACCCCTGAGCCACCGCACTCACTGCTGACCCCTGAGCCACCGCCCTCACTGCTGACCCCTGAGCCACCGCACTCACTGCTGACCCCTGAGCCACCGCACTCACTGCTGACCCCTGAGCCACCGCACTCACTGCTGACCCCTGAGCCACCGCACTCACTGCTGACCCCTGAGCCACCGCCCTCACTGCTGACCCCTGAGCCACCGCACTCACTGCTGACCCCTGAGCCACCGCACTCACTGCTGACCCCTGAGCCACCGCACTCACTGCTGACCCCTGAGCCACCGCCCTCACTGCTGACCCTGACCACCGCACTCACTGCTGACCCCTGAGCCACCTGTACACACACAATTAATTTCACCGCACTCCCCTAACTATTACTAAATAAACTATATATATATTATTTCTAGACTACCCGATTCTTCAGAATCGGGCTGCCATCTAGTCTAGTATATTTGTGTTCCTTGAATAAAGATACAATTTTTTAGAATCTAGAAGAGGAGTGTTGGAGTTTGTCTTCTGAAGGTGGGGAGAAGAAAGTGTAAAAGTGGGGAGTTATCAGCACACAAACTCTGAAAAATAAAGAGTAGTTCCATTACAGGAACTGTTATGCTCTATGACTTATGTGACTTTTGATATCAATTTTTGTTAACATTCCAACTTCAATGAACTTATCCTTAACAGACTTCTTGATAGTAGTTAAAGTATCACAAGAGTACAAAACACAAATATCAATTAACATTTTGCCGTCAGTTGCTAAGCAGGTGCAGCTTATATATGTACATATAAAGACATTGAGGGAACCTTCCTTAAAACATGGCAATTATATTCCCCTGTGATGCTAATACAAATCTCTCCCTAAGGTACCAAGCTAACAGTAATTGGGAGCTTTGAGAACCATTACTGCAGTCTCCTGCATGTCATCTAGTAAGTGGTGCCAAGCGTTACTATACATTTATGGTATGCCTGTCCAAGTTAGGGGCAAGTTCTTAATATGAATTTTAAAACATCCCCCACTATTTCACAATAGACATAATAATGAGCCTGATGGGGTCCTTAATGAAAGGAAAATAACAAGTATTGTTCCTTTGCTCTAAAAGCTAATGTTGACAGATTTAATTGTTTTCGCATTGGTATGATGATAATTTAATTGGTCCTCTCAATCTCTATATTTGTATCAAATGCAATTTTGGGAACTCAATAATCAGGTATGTTTCCACAAAAATTTTATCATGCCAGACCTTTTCTACAGCGATCCCGTTAGCGATGTCGTTCTGTGTGAGATGCACCAACGATTCTGGCCCCTGCTGTGAGATCGTTGATCGTTACATACTGCTCTGGGTCATTGCTACGTCGTTGCGCTCCCGCTGGGAACACTACATCGTTGTGTTTGACAGGGACAATGACCAACAATCTCAATGCTACGCTATGGAGTGACAATTCCCAACGACCTTGGTAAAATTTTGGGTCGTTTTTCCCATCGCTGGTGAGATACCTGTTTGACATCTTACCAGCGATGTGAAAAAACAGCGATCTCTGCACATCGTTATCGGGATCGCTGGTTCGTCGTTTTTCACATCGCTGGCGAGACACCTGTTTGACATCTTACCAGCGATGTGAAAAACGACGCACCAGCGATCTCTGCACATTGTTATCGGGATCGCTGGTGCGTCGTTATGTGTGACTGGGCCTTAAGTGTCACCAAAGTACAATTCTTCTGCAGAAGTATGATACATTTTCAATTAATTCTGTTTGATAACAATAAAAGCGACACCTTTTTCCTGATTGCGTGAAAGCTAAGAGTAAATTAAAAGAGCTTGTTGGGCAGTCGCATACAATGCCAATAAGTACTAAACAAATTTTGAAGGGTCTTGAAAATTTCTTAAACTGAGAAACTACCACTACTGCTCTTGGAATACTTTTCAATGGAAGAATTTTGTAGAACCCTAAAGTCAACATGATCCAAATATTAGCCATTAATTTGTATGCATAACTTTAAATGCTACAAAAGAAATTAAAGAAAGACTGATGAATTGTACTCATTATTTTACACAATTCAGGGAACCAATTCTTAAAGTGAGGTCCAGAATGACATTAAAAAAAGTCTGCTTTACTTCTTATGTACACACTGTGCCAAAGTTGACTATGGGCTATGTCTGGAATTGCAGGTCACACTCATTTAAATAAATAGGATGGAAAAGCAATACCAGATATTAGCTATAACTAACCTTTTTTTTTTTCATCTTGGAGAATGAGCTTAAAGAAGCACTCCAATAAAGATTTTTTTTCCTTAAATCTGTGTATATGAGTTAAAATACTCACCTACCACTGCCTTGTCCGAGATCCAGCACCGTTGTACTCCTCTTCTCAGTGACGTTACCGCTTTTCATACTCTCCAGGTTACACTGCGCTGTGTGAACTGGAAATCTCTTTTACAATGTATACTTTTAGAGCTTTCTTCTGGCATTCCATGGACTTAAAGCCACTTTCAGGTCCCAACCCAGAGAGTCTGCAGAGCGGTGACAACACTATCAAAAGTAGCAGAACGGCGCCGGATCTCGAAGTAAGTGACAGGAGGTGAGTATATTAAAGGGAACCTGTCACCCTGAAAATGCATTCTAAACTGCAGGCACCATGTTATAGAGCAGGAGGAGTAGAGCAGATTGAAATACAGATTAGTAAAAGAAGATTCAGTATAATCCGTGTTTTCATTATTTAAACCCCTGCTCTTGCTGGGATTTTGGGTCTAGTGAGTGGTCCTACCAGTGATTGACAGTTGTCTTTATATAAGTATGCATAGAAATATAGCTGTCAACCACTGATAGGACCGCCCACTGGACCCAAATTCCAGAAAGAGCAGGGGTTTAAATAATGAAAACACAGATTATACTGAATCTTCTTTCACAAAGCTATACATCAATCTGCTCTACTCCTCCTGCTCTATAACATGCTGCTTGCAGATTTTTATGGTGACAGGTTCCCTTTAACAAACTCACACTATATTACATGCATGTATACACAGATATAATAAATCTATTAGTGCTTCTTCAAAGGGGTTGTCAACAAGTAGGACAACTGCTGCTGACTCCACATGTATCCCCCATTTAAAATAAAAGAGTTTGTACTCCCTTGCTGGCACCATTCCAGCACTTTCTGTAATCACAGTTCTGGGGCTCACGTGACATTTGTGATGTCACGCAATACCTGAGTCCGATGAACATCGGCTTCTGTCAAGTTTTCCTTCAGTCCAAATTAATCAACAGAAAGTGAAACTGAGTGTTGATTGCTCATTTGGTTCAAAGGCGTGGCAAGAAAAATTGGCTGTGATTGGACGTTGGCTTGCATGATGGACAATGTCACATTAGCCCTGAAACCAAGATTACTGACAGCACTGGAATGCCACCAGTACAGGAGGTGAGCAAAGGCTCTTTTATTTTATATGGGGCACACACATGAATCAGAAGGGTTTGTCCTAGTAGTGGACAACACCTTTAAGATAACACAGCCTATAAAATCACTTCCCTGTAATTCTGCATTTTTTAGGAGTACCAATTGTAATATGACTCACTTTACTATGTATAAAGAATGCATAAACGGTAAAAAAAATAATATACACATATCTATTGTGACGTTCCATCCATAAGCAGCAATCATGCTCTAATAAACTGTATGCTGATGCATTTTAAGCCAGGCTATTCTAACCGTGGTAATACTGACCCTGGTCTAAAATAACAAAAAAATAATTAAAATAAGCTAGCTTATCCATTACTGCATAACTATAACAAATTTGTAAAATATTTTATATTAAAATAAGCACTGCTTATGCATTTTACAAGACAGATGCTAAGGTGGAATGTCAACCACTATGCTGAGTATTGGCATTTCAAATTGACAGTTAGCGTTTTATGATCCCTCTTGCAAAAAGATCCTTCATCATTTTCAGTTTTAAAATACAAAAATAAGCATTTCTTTAAATAACTTAGTTGCTTCAAACAATAAAGTATAATAAAGCGTCTAAATATTAAAGGCACGGTTTGGCAGTAGGCAATTAGGCAATAAGAACTGTAAATAGTTGCTAAATAGTCTCATTTGTCAAACCAATACTATGAAGGTATCATAGATGCTGGTGCATTTATACCACGTTCTCCTTGTGTTGCTTAAGCATTCTTTTATGACCCTCTTAAATATGGCACATTTGCCATTGATATGTCTTGGTCTTTGAATCCATATATAGAGGAACATATATTTACTCTAGATTTTGCTCCATAAAAGGTTTGGTCACTGATGTGACTCCTTGGTCTCTGAACAACTGAATTCGACAGCCTTGTTTCCACATGTACGTGTCCTCATCACAAAGGCACCGTCTTGGCTTTCTTTGGCTCAAAATGTGGCTAAAGCAAAATACATGAAAGTATAATGCAGAAGTCCAGATAATTCCTTGTAATGCCCCTTTTGGAGTGATGACAATGTGTATACCGTACTTCTGCCATCATTATTTTACTGATTGAGGTGGCATTATTGCCATCTTTGGTTGCACTTTACCATCAGTGTCCAAAGTAGCATCTTTGCTTTTCTTCCTAGGAGGCTTCTTAATAGGAGTTTTCTTTATGACGGGTTCGCCTGGTTCTTGCTTTACAGTTGCCGGCTGCTCTTGACTGCTGTTTGAGTTTTGTTTCTCAAGCTGATTTCCTGTGGCTGATACTGTCTCTGTAACTGGACTGATCATTTTTTGCAGATTGGTGGTTGTGGAAGTATTGCTTTACTAGACTTCTGATTGATGGCTGCAGCTGACCGCTTGGCTTTCTGTGGAGGAGTAGGCTTCTCTTTTTGTGTTTTTAGTGGGCCAATACCATTTTGATTGGTACTGCTCTCTATTCTGTTAAGGCTTTGTGTTTTTTCTTTTAATTGGGCGGCCAGCAAGGAAGCTGCCTCGGAGGATAGATGAGGATGAAGTACCTCAGCCCGAGACTTGCTGTGATCTGGACTTTTTGGAGCATCTTTATTATCACCACTTTTTTTGTCAATATGTAGGTTTCCTATTCTTTTTAGGGCATTTTGTACTGTCCCATTAATACTTTCTATGTGATCATGGCCTTTGTTTCTGTGCCTTGTCTTGGATGGTGACAGTGATTCATCAGGTTTGCTCTCTGTTGTGCTCACATCTTTCAAGTGCTTTTGCCCTTGTCCTTATTCCTCATGATGACTCTGTCTTCATTTTTGCCTTGACCAGCAGGGCAGTATCACTGGGGGTTCTCTTTCTATGATGTTCTTTAGTGCCTGAATTTTGTTCTGAATGATCAATACTAGTGGATGACTTATCTGGAGATTTATTAAATGCCGGTAGTGAATTAGACTGGTTTGAATTAAACTTGCTGTGGATCCAGGAAACTTTAGGCTTTGTTGAAGGATCAGGTGGAGGTGGTTTTGTTCTTTCAGGAGATGGGGGTTTTACACCTATAGTAGCACTTCTGTTATCCGTGGCAGTATCATCTTCATCTTTCGACTGTTTAGATAACCTTGCAACTTTAGCATACAAAGCACCACCAGTTGATCCTGAACCACACGATGATCTTTCACTGTCAGATGATTTCAATAATGGAGTCTCACTGTTGTCAACCTGGGATGATTTAGGAGATCCAGAATCTTTTAAGTATGTATATTCTCCAGCCTCCTCCTCATTATTTGGAGGTGTCATTTTTTCCAGGACATTGACCTGTCCTTTTTCTTTGCAGTCAGTCATTGACTCTAAAAGATAGAACAGTGTAGCATTAACATATGAGGGACAATATCATATCCAAAAATAATGTTATGTTGGTTATGTGAAAGAAAAGCAGTTCTATACTGCCAACATGTTCTGTAATATGTAGGCAGTAATAATATAATAATATATCTGTAAGATTCATAAAAGTATCCACCATGGTGTAAAAGATGTATTTTTTTTTTCAAAGTTGACAAAAGTGCTTAAGTCAGTTTTCAACAATTTTTCTTGTGTTGAAATGACCTGTGAAGAGTTGGCGACGTTCCAGCAATCCCGACAACAATACGACCTGGTAAGGTTTGCTGGAACGTCGCTAGATGGTCACTGGTGAGATTAATTAAACAGTCAGATCTACTGAACGACGTAGCAACAATACGGCAACCCGTATAACTACCTCGGCGGTTGTTGAGATCCTGTCACACAGCAGCTAGTCTGACGACTCAGACCTACGTGGCTGAGTTCTGAGTCGTCAACGAGGCTGTTGTTAAGGCGTCAAACACACCGATGTATGCTGGCCAGCGGGAGCCCAACGATCAAAAAATAGTCGTAGCCATTCCGACACGATCGGCGATGTCACAGCGGGGGCCCAGTCGCTGCTACGTGTCAAACATAGCGAGATCGCTGGCGAGATCGCTGTTGCGTCACAAAACCTGTGACGCAGCAGCGATCTCGCTATGTGTGACGGGGGCTTTACAGAGAACCTGTCAGGTCTTCTGTGCACCCAGAACCACAAGCAATTCTGTGCCCATATCTATAATCCCTGCCTAAGAGTGCCTTTATGTATTTGCACAAAAAAAGAGATCTTTACCAAAAATATTTCTAGAGACTGTTTATGAGATGCTAATTAGGGCTTTGACTAGTCGAGTGGGCATTAGCTCCCTGACTGGTGTACCCACTTCTTAGCATGTTATCAGACTTTACAATAGCAGGTGTTTTCGGCCGCGTGTGTGCACGACCTTGTACCCCTCAACATTGAGATTCCCTGGCGCTGGTTGTATGCACCCACCGGCTTCAGACAGGCTCACTGTACATGATCAGAAGTCGTCCACACTTCTGATCATGTGCACTACCCTGAAGCGGAGTGTATGCATCCAGGCTTCAGAGAGGCGTAGTGCGCATGACCAAAAGTGCAGATGACTTTGATTATGTGCAGTGAGCCTCTGTAATTCTGGGATGCACAGACCATCAGAGAAGTTGACTGCTGAGTGGTACAAAGCTGCGCACATGTGCGGCTTTGTAAAGCGCAGCTGATAGAGATGGATGTCCATAGGGGTGTGATAACATGCTAAGTGGGCCAACTAGTCGGGCAACTAATGCCCCCTCAATCAGTCAAAGCCCTAATTAGCATCTCATAAAAAGTCTTCTTTAGAAATAATGTAAAGTGGAAACCACCGGTGCTTGTCTTCATAAAATGTTGTCCTTTATTGTTAAATGAAATTTATAAAATCATTCAGCGTGCTAGCTGGGCGCTAGACGCGTTTCGGAAGACACAACTTCCTTAATCAATGATTGAATGATTAAGGAAGTTGTGTCTTCCGAAACGCGTCTAGCGCCCAGCTAGCACGCTGAATGATTTTATAAATTTCATTTAACAATAAAGGACAAAATTTTATGAAGACAAGCACCGGTGGTTTCCACTTTACATTGTTTCCTGGGCAGTTGCCAAAGCTGCCACACCAGGTGCAGGAATCCAGGAGGATATGGGCGGTGGAGCGGCCTTTTCCCTTTCCCTTTCCCAGTGAATGCACTTCTTTAGAAATACTTTTTCTAAAGATCTGTTTATGTGTGCAAATACATAACAGCACCATTAGGCAGGGACTATAGATATGTGTACAGAACTGCTCTTAGTTCTGGGTGCATAGAGGACCTGACAGGTTCCCTTTAGGTGGGTGTTGACATTGTATGTATGGAGTCATGATATTCAAGGCGCAACCCCATCTCTTCAATCTTGATTGACATCTCCAGGCTGCTTACCACTGTGATCCTCCTGCATATTCTTTTTATAATCCCCAGGAATGCGCTCTGCAGTGAGGTGTACTGTCATTAAAGGGAACCAACCACCTCAGATGACGACTATAAGCTGTTAATACATGTCCCTGCACCCTACCTACACCATTCCACCTATGTTTTTCTTAAGAATATTGATAAATGTAAACCGAAATATACACTTTATAAAATTACATGCCTATGTACTTCTGGGCGTCTCCTTCTGGGTCAGTTACTAGAGGGCTGTGTCTCCAGCAGCATGACTGGCTTCTCTAGCCCTCCCTCTTACTTTGCAGGACGTCACATGAAGGGCGTGATGTTATCTATCAGTGGGCGGGCACGCAAGGCAGCTCCTGTCCCTTCATGTGAAGTTCTGCAAAGTAAGAGGGAGGGCTAGAGAAGCCAGTCATGCTGCTGGAGACACAGCCCTCTAGTAACTGACCCAGAAGGAGACGCCCAGAAGTACACAGGCATGTAATTTTATAAAGTGTATATTTCGGTTTACATTTGTCAATATTCTTAAGAAAAACATAGGTGGAATGGTGTAGGTAGGGTGCAGGGACATGTATTAACAGCTTATAGTCGTCATCTGAGGTGGTTGGTTCCCTTTAAATTAAATCTGTCAGCAGGTATTTGCTATGTTAGTTGGGGAGAGCATGAGGTAGAGGTCAGAATACATTTCAGCGATGAGTCTCTTATCAAGCTGGCTGCTGGTGATTACCTAAAATGATTGTTTTGATTTGTTTATTATTGTCCAACAATGATTGTTTTGATTTGTTTATTATTATCCAACAATGAGTCCTGGTCCACCCCACCCCTATGCTGTGATTAGAAACTCACTGTCTATAGACATTTAACACAGAGAGTCTGGTGTTGGAAGCTTCCTCAACTCTGCTCACTTGCTAAATCTAAAAACTCTGCCAGTAAACTTTAACCAGTAAACTAAGTGATACATCGTTGGATTCAGGGTCTCTTTGCTTTCATCATGCATCAGATTAGGTAGCAAAAACCTGCAGACAGATTTCGTTTAAGTCACAAAATTTTATACCTTGCTGTAAATATGATACCCTGGGAGTACATGTTAATAGCATGTGTGCAAGAGACACGTGGAGTGTATTAAAATGCTAGGCATCTCTGATGGTGATTGGGCAACTCTCCCCAGCACGTGCCATTCATATAATGTTTTCACTGGAATTGTGGAAGCATCAAACAGCACCCATGAAATTAAGTTCTGAGTACATTTTCCTATAGAGAATTTTTCTCCAAGCTTTTGAAGCCTCAGCAACAATTAGGGGCAGTCACCCTGATTCTATTGCTGGGTCATTTATTGGACTTCATAAACCTTGACTGATTTGGCAGCTTTCTGCACATACAGTAATATGCAGAAAGTTGTCAATCAATTGTGCTGACAGGGTTAAAAATATCTGATTATTGAAAAAACTAGTAGATGAAAAGTGTTTTATCCAAACTAAAGCAAGAAAACCTCGTAAATGTCCTACTGTTATAATTAGAGTCCGTGACCACATTTTATAGTGGTCTTCAGGTTAGAAAATATAAACCTGGTGACAGATACTCTGACAGTATTTTATAGATGATTATCTTATAGATGACTGCATTTAATATGCCACAATCTCATGTTGTACTGTTACATATGAATACATTTACAATTTAGTTATTAGAATTGTAATTACAATATAGTTATTAAAATTGTAGAATTTCTAATCTCACTCACCCTCATGAGGCACACAGTACACCGGTCCATCATCTGTGGTATCAAAGGATGAAAAAGAACCTCGGGATGACCATGAAGGAGATGGCTGTTCAGCAACAGATGGTGGTTCAATGAAGCTGCAATTAAACGTATTCTCCATATCATGATGAGCCACTGAAATAAAACAAAATGCAAAATGTTTATATGGCTGGAATGAAATCAGACCAACATAGTAATACCAATCATAAGTGTCTCCAGTTATTGTATGCTGCATATCCTAATGAGCACCAGGGGTTAGTGGTGGCAAGTAGAGATATGCAAACTTTACAGTGAAGACATTTGGATTTGTTCGCCAAATGCGAGGTGTTTGCTGATTTGGATGGCGAATGTTCGCCGAACAAGATTGAAATAAATAGCATGCAACTTTCAATGCATAGAAAACACCTTCAAAGGTGTCAGAAAGCTGCCAAACACAGACAGATATACACAGATCATATTACTGTGTCTCCGCTGCTTGATTGCGCCGGTCCATCTTCCCTCTCACTTCAGTGTCTGACGTGCACAGTCAGCTGATCTGATCACCATAGCAATTGCGTCACGTGACCAGAGTGTCAGCTGATATAGTCACCTGACTTGATTACTATGGTGACTAGATCAGCTGCCGTGCACATCAATCACCACCATGTGGAAGTGAGAGGGAGTGCACGAATATGGACTGGCGCAATCAAGCAGTGGAGACATGGTAAGATGATCTGTGTCTGTCTGTGTAGGATAACGTAGAACACAACCATTAGTGCGTTTGCAGAAATGCTTCTGTCTTACGTTAAGCTACTCACACATCCAAGTATTACGTAACGTTTGCCGAATTTCCTGACTTTTCAGAAAAATGTTCGAATTCGATGTGACGAATCGAATCAGCCGGGTTCTTGCCGAATTTCAAATTGGCGAACATGTGCGAGCAAAATTTGCTCATCAATAGTGGCAAGCTTAATTTACCAAAAGAAAATGGCGCCAACATCAACTGTCGACCTACATGGGTCAGACGAGTACAGTATGTATTCCATTCATAAAAAACACAAAATGAAATGGTGATTGCTAGAATATGAGCACTTTATAAGTCAGTGCCACCAGAGGTTAGTCACTATAAAGTACTGGTCAAACGTTTGTACACACCTGTTCATGCACTAGTCTTATTGAAATATGCACATTTTAGATTCAGACTGAAGGCAACCAAAGCACAAAAGAACACACATGTATGCAAGGAATAATGAAATACATGTTAAACAAACAATAGTGTGTATTAAACCTTACATTCCACCAAGAACCCGTGTTTTCTCAGATGATAGCTTACACCACCTTGCTATTCTCTCAAACAGCATCATCAAGTAATCACCTAAAATAGCTTCTAATGAACAGGTATGCCATATGAAAACTTTATTTGTGGACTATTCCACAACTGTTATCAATCAGAATATGGCAAGAACCACCCAACTAAGCAAAGAAAGGAGAAATAAAAGTTCATTATTTCATTAAGTCATGAAGGTCAGTCAATAAAGAAAATTACTAGAACCTTGAATATACCCTCAAATGCAGTCATTAAAATCATTCATCACTATGATGGAACTGGTTTTCATGAGGACCGCCCCAGGAATGGAAAACTAAGTATAACCTTTGCTGCAGAGAATCATCACTTATCAGCTTCAGAAAATGCAAATAAACAGCATCTTAGATAACATCCCTCATAAATGATGTGCAGTCATCAAGTAGCAGACAAATCCCAACATCAACTGTCCATAGAAAACTGAGTCAGCCGAATAAGCAGTAATAAAATTGCTGCAAAGAAGCCTCTACTGAGGGTTGCAAACAAGAAAACACTTATTAGGGCCAAGCAACACAAGGACAGGATACTAGATCAGTGGAAATCCATAATGTGGTGTGAGGAGTCAAATTATTAAACTTTTGACTCCAACCATCAAGTCTTTATAGGAGGCAGAAAAGGCGAGTGGATGGTTTCAACATGTGTAGTACCTACAGTGAAGCATAAGAGTGAAAGGTCTGATGGCAAAGGGGTGGTTTGTTGGTAATACTGGTGATTTATTCCAATTTCATGGCACACTTTCCCAACATATCTACCACAGCATTCTGCAATAATATGGCAGCCCATCTGGTTTTTACTTAGTGGGACCATCATTTGTATTCAAATAAGACAATGATCGATAACACATATCCAGGCTATGTAAGACCTATGTAACCAAGAAAGAGGGGGTGTCAGATGACCCTCACAATCACCTGACCTCAAATCAGAAGGTTTGAGATGAGCTGGACCAAAGAGGAAAGGAAATGCAAGTTCCCAGAACCTTTGGGAATGCCTTCAAGACTGCTGAAAAGCCATTCCAGGTGTCCCCGGAGGAAGCTACTTTAGAGAATGCCACGGCGATATAAAGTTGTCATTAGAGAAAATTGGGAATACTTTGAAGAATCTAAGATTTAACATGTATTATGGTTTGTTTGATATGTGTTTCAATATTCCCATAGGTGTTCTATTGTGGCTTTACTGCCTTCAGTCTGATTCTACAATGTGCACATTCAAATAAGAACAAGGGAAACCATTGCATGAACAGTGTTGTTCTAACTTTAAACTACCGGTAGTACTATACATAAGCATGAAATCACTCTTTAAATCTACAATCAGATTACAAGGAGAGAGATTATTAGTGACTAACTAAAAATTGAGGTTGTACCTACTACTGACTGCTCTGGACCAGCCACAAACTGTAAACATTACTGTTATGTTACTGATATATGTATACCCCAGCTGTATATACCGTATTAAGTGCTAATATGATTATAACCATTCAGGTTCCCTGTCTGTATGATTACTCTGCTCTGTTGGTTTGAGTATAGCCCTGTACCTATCCGGATTTGTATTGAAGTTTGTTAACTTCTGCACATAACTGGACTTGTGGTCGCATCTTTTCTCATATTCTTACTGTTACTATAGGGACTTGTTCTTGTAGATATATAGTCCTTAAATTGGTCATAGACATAGACTACCTATATGTAAAATGTAAATCCCTTTACTGTAGTGGTGGAATTCTTTACATCTATGATGTGGCAGTTAGGTTTGTGATATTCATTTAATTATAAAACTGTGTAAGTTGACATGCCTATGTTGGGGGGGGTATGGGGTGGGCTAAAAAATAAAGTGGCACAAAATTGCTTTAAAAAATCTTTAATAAATATAAAACTTAGAATTAATAAAAAAAAATATGGTTTTACTGGTTTTTGAAAAGTTTGATCTATAAAAATACAAAATTGAAAAGCCGTCGTACAGGTTAATCAACCGGAAAATAAGAAATGGCAATACAAACCACTTTTTCCAAAGTTGTGCAATTTTTAGTTGCTTAACTCTAAAAAGAAAACTACATAATTTGTTATCACTGTAACTGTACTGAACCTGCATTGCATTGAACAATCGTATTGTATGTTTAACACTAGTTTGCTATGGTTGTGCTCTGACGATTAACCTTTCTAATGGATGCAAGGAGCCTTCCAACATATTTCTCCTGGCTCTCGAAGCAAATACTTTTCAATATTTGTATGACTTAGAGACCGAGGTAAGGTAATCAAAGCACTGACCCCATGCAGAAAAAAAAATCACTTTTGCACATGAAGTGAAATAATAATAATAACAAAAAAACAGACATTGCAATGATGCCATTACATGAGTGTGCCTGAGTCTGCCCTTTACATACTTAATCTCCACTAAACTAAGCAGCACAGTGTTACTTTCCTTAAATAGCTGAAAAATCACTGTTTTTACATGTAAAAACTCCAGCAAAGACAGAGCTGCCCACCCTCAGCCGTTCCTGTAGCTTTCAATCTTGATAATGTGCCAAGAGAGTGGTAAAGTAATCCTGAGCACCTGTACCTAAGGCTGGCTTCACACTTGCAGATGGATCTGCAGCGTTTTGCAGATGCATCTGCAAGTGTGAGCATGCTGACCGCGGCCCCTATGTTTATAATAGGGCGCACGCGGTGTGAAAGCTCTCATTCACTCCTATATGTGTACTGTCAGCAGGCGTATGCCTGCTGACAGATCACACACTCCCGTCCGCACTGTGGACGCGAGATGTAGCGTCCATGCTGCGGGCGGGAGTGTGTGATCTGTCAGCAGGCATACGCCTGCTGACAGTACACATATAGGAGTGAATCAGAGCTTTCACACCGCGTGCGCCCTATTATAAACATAGGGGCCGCGGTCAGCATGCTCACACTTGCAGATGCATCTGCAAAACGCTGCAGATCCATCTGCAAGTGTGAAGGCAGCCTAAGAAATGAGTTCTGCAGCAGCATGTTCACAGGAAACCACAAGCTGCCCCAGACAAAGGCAAGTCTGCACATAGTATTAGGAGGCGAGGAGCATTTCCATGTTGGAGCACTTGGCCTGACTGTCAAATATGAATCATATGTTGATGTTAAATGAAGCGAAACAGCAACATAAAATAAATGGAATTGTGAAAACCCTTCAAGGGGACGTATCCCTATAATGTTTTAGGAGCTCTTTATCAGCCTCATAATAATGCTTGTAATGAGGCTTTATTACAACTAAGGCCCCTGATTCATGAAGTCTTAATGAGGGGAGTGCAGGAATAAGATGTGAATGCATTCGGAGCATCTTATCTGTGGTGTGCACCTCTTAGAAATGCCAACACTATTGATGGAATTGATGGGTGGACACAGCCATGCCTTCTCACAGATCCTCCTCAGCCCAATCAGTTGGATGGGGTTGCCAAATGCTGGCATGGAAATGCCAAAATTCTCAACATTTTTGAGCAACTCAGCAATGTGCAACTTTTTTCAACTTTTCAAAGTATTTTATGACAGTTTTATTAAATAAAAAACATGATAAACGTGTACCCGAACTAGTCCTGAAGAGTTTACTAGTATTATAGCCCCCATGGTACATTGACCAGGGAGAAGGAGAAGTCATCGTTTATCATTTCCTCCCAACTAGCAATGCTCACACTAGTTGATTAATCACGTCACTGTGGGTGTGGTACAAGCGAGATACAGGGAAGTGAGATGGTGGTCCTAATACAGAACACATCCCATTATATGTTGAACTTTCTGATTGATAAAAAGTTACTTTTCTTGTACAATCATTTTTTAAAACAAAGTTCTTCTCAAATAAAATAAGTGTACTTAGTAGAAACTGTGGTCAATGGAGATCTTTTTTTCTCCATAGCAGTATGACGTACTTACAGCTTTCCCCGACTTCAAACTACATGCAGCCAGAACATCATAACATTAATAGAAATGTATTTCCTCTTTGAAGTTATGAGCCAACAATTCAACTTTAATTTAAGGTCTTAGGCCATAACCAAAAAAATGTAAGTAATCCAGACAAGAATTGTCAAGTGGAAAGCACAATGTCACATCGTAGAAAGCACATTTGTCGATATGGTCTGGAATAAGATTACATACGGTATATTGCTCTGTAATATTGGTGGAGAAATAGGAACATAGACTTGTATAATTCTGTAATATATCTCTAGGGCAAAATGAACAATCCATGACTCTAAGTGGTACAGGTGTCAAAAAAGTTATTCTATTTCCTAGGTGCGAAATAGTAGTGCTTAGAAAAGCATCTATTTTTTGTAAGGGTAAAGTAAGTTCATATAGCCTCGAGATAGTTGATATGTAAGTTCTAGCTTAAAGGAAACTATAACTTAGGAGTGATAGCTTCAAATAAGAAAATAAAAGGCATTGTGTAGTCAGTGAAAACATAAAAAATCTTTTCAAATGCTGTAATGTAATAAAATAAATAATATTAACCCTAGCGATCCCCCATTGTTCATGTTCCAAAGCTGACCAGGTCCATATCAGGCCTCAGTGCCATCTGTCTGATGTGGATATGACTGCTGCAGCCAATCGGTGGCAAAACTAGTGATTAATGGATGACTGCCTGAGACAGTAATTTGTATCACGTCTGCAAAGACATGCAACTAGTGCCTTACACAGGCTGCAGGTGATCAATATAGTCAATATTATTGAATTTATTATTTTTCAGCATTTGAGGAGGTTTTTTTTTAATTACTTTTCCAGTTACTGCTTTTGTATGTAATGGTTGACAATTTTCCAGCCTTTATAGATAATAGCCATTTCGCATTTGACCTTGTGTTTTAGGCTAAATATTAAATAAGGGAGAGTAATGAGACTAGACTTAAGAAAAATAAAAGCTCTGAAAATCTGTAATGGTACATTTACACGCGGCCACAGGAAGGTAGGAACAGGCAGGCATCGGACACAATTGTGCCTGTTGACTTTCCTTCCTTCAGGGAAGACACAGGAAGAAAAGTCCTGAATTACACGCCGCCACATCGAGGTCTTTTCAAGGCAACAGGCACAATTTGTGTCCGATGCCTGCCTGTTCCTACCTTCCTGTGGCCGCGTGTAAATGTACCATTAGAGTAAATTCATACATCCAAGTATACACAGAAGTACTGGGCATAAACACAGTAGTCCTGGGTTTAAAAATGTCCAAATATAACATTTATTTACAGAGTTTCCATGTTCTCAGTTTTTATGTGGGTGTACTCCATACACCTCAGTTTTGTCTCAAATCCCAAAACCTTCTAAAAGACAATTTCCTAAGAAATTAGCTTAAAGTAATTGTGCCATGAACAATTGTACATTTTATTTAATAGATCTTAAAATAAAAAAAAAGTTCCACAATTTGATGTTTTTCATTACAGAAAGAATCAGCTACGATCCCTGGCTGTACTGTCTGTATACTCTCCTTTATTTCCTCCCCTGCCCAGGAGCTATGGCATATCTGACCTGTTCCTGCATGGTTGGCAACATACATTACACAGGGGCACATTTATAAGAATATCTCAGGATAGGAACACTGTTTTAGGCTGCCTTCAGACTTGCAGATGCCTTCGCAGCGTTTTGCAGAGGCATCTGCAAGCATCTGCATGCAGACCGCGGCCCCTATGTTTATAATGGAGCGCACGGCGGTCTGCAGATGCTTGCAGACCGCCGTGCGCTCTCATTGCCCGCCATTAGTGATCTGTGCGCAGGCGGATGCCTGCGCACAAATCACACACTCTCGCCCGCACCAGGGACGCAACATCAGATCACTAATGGCGGGCAATGAGAGCGCACGGCGGTCTGCAAGCATCTGCAGACCGCTGTGCGCTCCATTATAAACATAGGGGCCGCGGTCTGCATGCAGATGCTTGCAGATGCCTCTGCAAAACGCAGCGGAGGCATCTGCAAGTCTGAAGGCAGCCTAACACATCTAATGGTGGAACTTCTTTTTATTCTAAGATCTAGTAATTAAAATGTACAATTGTTCGTGGCACAAACCCTTTGTGTGTCGCTAATATAATAAAATGTGGTTTTTCAAGCCAAGTGTAAGGTTACGTTCACACATTGCGCATTTTTGACCGCTTTTTTGCGTGCGCTTTTCAAAAATGCGCAATGTGCCTTGTGAAATTCACTTTGCCGTACAGACACAGCGTAAAAATACGCCGCACTTTTATGGGAGAAAGCGCGGGCGTAAAAAGAATTGACATGTCAATTCTTTACACAGCAGCATCGGTGCTTTCTCCATTAGGAGCCCATTATCCCTGCTGGAATTACACATCGCAGTTCAGACGATGCACAATTCCAGGAGGAATACGCTGGCGCTGATGTCACACTGGGGAGGAAGATTCTTGTTCCTCCTCCCCTGTGTGACATCCGTCACAGCTCATTTGAGTTTTGCAGTGAATTATTATACACTGCGAAACCCAAATTAAACTAATACCTCTCCGCCGGGTGTTCCCGTTACCGGGAGCCGAGAGAGGTACACAGGTACTCTCCTCCAGGACCTGTCATCGCTGATTGGCAGCTCGCGGTCATGTGATATGCACGTCACATATCACATGACCGCGAGCAGCCAATCAGCGATCTTGCCAGGCCCTGGAAGGTCGATACCTGTGGATCTCGCCGGAATACCCGGCGAAGGGTAAGTATTGATTCTTTATTTTGTTTAACACATTTGCCTTTGTTTAATTTGGGTTTCGGAGTTTATATTAATACACTACGAAACTCAAAAGGGGTTGGCACACATGTCACACAGGGGAGGATTCTTCCTCCTCTGTGTGACATCACTTCTCCCCTGCGCTTTAGGGAGAGAAGTACACCCATAAAATGCTATGTGTGAAAATAGCCTAAAAGTAACTTTTGTGATTGGTGACAACCAATCGACCGAGCACCGAGCCCAATGTAAGTCAATTAGTGACAGGCTCCGCCCACATACTTCCGGCTATAAAACAAGTGGTTCTGGGAAAGGGCGGGAGGGGGGGCTTGTTCAAATTGTCGCAGCATACAACACCTTGCTGTGCCCCCCAGAGGGACCCTAACAATCAATCTGCTCTCTGTGAGGTGCCAGCTCACTGTGTGCACTGAAGGGAGCTGTGTATTTGTGTCAGAGCGATAATTATTAGTGAGGAGTCCGAGCATCTCGGCGGTACTCTGTGCTTGCCGACCACGGGATACTCGTGCGAGTAAAGAGTAGCGCCGAGCATGTTCGCTCATCACTAATAGACATAAATAAAGTTAGCTTAGCAAATAAATATGCATGTTTTTTTTTAGAATATTTTACTGCATTTCAAAGTGAGGTTTTGCATTATTAGAGCTCCCTGTACATTTACAACATCCTAGTAAAAATATTGGCCCTGTAGGCAGGATGATTTATGGGAGGTTATGACACCCTTCAGCAAATAAACACTTAAGGTCTTCATAAATAATAGTTCAAAGTACAGAGGTTTCACAAATCTCCGACATTTTCAAGTGTACAATTGATGGGACCTCTCCATGCACTAAATTAAACTACACAATGAATTTTTATCTTTCCTTGCTAAAGGGTCTTTATTCAATTTAAACTTCCTATGATAGATGAGTAAAATGGGGTTCCCTATACAGACTGTTTATCAGAGAGTATGGAAACTGTCCTCTGCAATTTAGCAAAATTCTGGTTTTTATATAACACAAATGAGACAATTATTACAGATCACAATTATCAGCGCCATTAGTCAAATAGCTATAGGTGGCAAACTCAAGCTTACCATGGAGACATCTATACAATAATGGCTTCAGACTATTGAAAGTGATGACGATAACCAATTGCCATACTTAGATTTCTCAGCCAATCCCATAGGATTTTAATAGAATTACTGTGCACATGCTTGACCAGCACTCCCCATTTCAACAGGGTACTTGTGCCCTTTGCTGTCATTTTCGGTGAGAGTTTCTTAATATAAAGGTAAAATCTATTGTCTTTTTACATTTTTTTATCTATTTCTTTTCTATGGCATAAACAATTCCATCAATGCATGTGTAAATCTTGACTAAAGTAAATCAACGTAATAGAAATGGATACTACATAATTCAACACTATTTTGGTCAAGTATTCTATAAACTTGGGTACAACATTACCTTAGTTTTGAGATAAATATGTTCATCTGTTATAAATTCTGGTATTGTTAAGGCTACGTTCACATGCTAAGTTTTGGGTCAGTTTTTCACATCAGTTTTTGTAAGCCAAAACCAGGAGTGGATCAAAAATACAGAAGTAGTGTCGTCGTTCTATTATACTTTTCCACTTCTGGGTTTAACTTGCAAATACTGATGTAAAATACTGACTAAGTACTCGATGTGTGAATGTTGCCTGATAGAAAGATGTCACCACTTCCGTATTTTTCATCCAGTCATGGTTTTGGCTTACAAAAAGTGATGTGAAAAACTGACCAAAAACTAAACGTGCTACTGTAGCCTTAGGCTAGGGTCACATCTGCGGTTGGGCTTGCAGATCCTGATCCAGTTTTGAGCATTAAAAATGCTCAAAGTTGGATCCGGATCCGCAGCCATAGGCTTCAATAGCAAAAAGCGGATTGCACTAATTGCGGTGTTGGAGCCTGCGGGAAAAATCATGCAGGCTGCGTCTATCGAGCCGATTCCAAAACCGGATCTGTTTTTTTTATAATGGGAGTCTATGGGAACCGGATCCGGTACCGCAAGGTATTATGTATCCGGATCCGGTTTTTAAAATTGCAAAAACCCACATTCCAAAACCGGATGCATTAATGCATCCAGATCCGGAATGAGGGCTGCAATTTTACTATCAAATGATAGTATGAAGGCACACGGTTAAAACCGCATCCGGTAATAGATGAGGTTATCAGATTGTGCCTTTTAAGTGTGACCCTATCCTTAATCTGACAACTCTTAAGGCCCCGTCACACCAGGCGACGGGGCTGGGGATGTCGGCGGCGACTGGCGGATGCGCGCACGTTTTTGGCGCCCCGCCAGCGTCGCCGTCCCCCGTTTAGACGGGGCGACACCTCCAGCCCTGCGTCAGCGATCTGTCAGGCGGCATCGCCGCCGGGGTGTCTGGAAACCGCAGCGGCGATGCACAACAATGGGAGCCTATGGCTCCCATCTCCTGACAGGTCACCGGCGCCCAGTTACATGGGGTGATGTATGCACATCACCCCATGATGGTCGCCTGGTTTCAGAGCACTGCTCTGAAACCAGGCGACCGCTCGGCACCGCCATCGCCCCTTTACATGAGGCGACGTAGGGGCGATGACGCCGGTGATAGGCCACGCCCCCACGTCGCCTCTGTAATGGGCGGCGATATCACCCCATGTAACAGGGGCTTTAGGTTTCCTGGTGTATATTGATCATAAAAGAACATATATTGAATGATGCTTTTAATATTCATCCTGATAAGCAGACATGCTTTAATTTGCATTATAAGTACGGTACTTCAATCTGGATTACATGATTGTGCTGTTCGCTGTTTTGGGATTTTGTTCTTTTTTTTTACATTTTTTGTTTATTGAAATTTCACCCCATATAACTGAACACCATATGCTATCATATGTTTTCCTCAATCACATGCTTCTCTATATACAAAGTAGTGGAACAAAGCAACATTCTAGCAGCAGATGACTTATATTAGCTAGCTTACACAATTTCCATTTTCAGCCACAACGCTTTGCTTAATCATATGCAAGTCATATGATCTCAATGCACAGGGAATACAGAGAAAATGTTGGCAGGATCCCAGATTTTAAATTTGAACAGCACAAAGCCAAAGTGATTGGAAGCATGGCTCCTTCTGAATAAAATGTGTAATGCATTGGGAGTATGATTTTCAGGAAAGTCCAAGCAGGAATCCCTTAATGTAAAAACAGAGCACCGGACACTGCTGTGAGTTAAAGTTTGCTCACAAATATTTCCCGGGTTTCCTTTAGGATGTCATCAGAATGTAAAACAATGGCAGGAATCTAATTCTTTTAATTGTGTTACTGTGGACACATGAAACTGCTAAGGTAGATGCCAACCTTCTCTTGATAAGTAACATACTTACGTATAGTATAGGAGTGACTACAGCATCACTCACCATACAGCTAGAGACAAGAAAGAAGTAATATCTGTGCCTAAGTCATTTAACAATAAAAAGGATGCACTACTCACCACAAGTGACCAGTGTAATATAATATGCAAATAGAGTCTGTGGAGCCTCGGTTAGGAGTCTCAAACACAGGACTAGCCATATATCCCTCCAAGGAAGGACCCAGCCAAGGGGTGGCACCTTGCGGAGAACACCATAACCACCATGTTAAGTGGCCCTTTTAGTCAATATCCAGCTCTTTTGCAAGCTTAGAGATATGACAAGGGAATACCAAGGCCAGGTATCCATCCACAGACAGCTGTTTCGGGGTGTTGCCCCTCATCAGTGTGGAGTAAGATTCTGGCTGTCTGTGGATAGATACCTGGCCTTGGTATTCCCTTGTCATATCTCTAAGCTTGTAAAAGAGCTGGATATTGACTAAAAGGGCCACTTAACATGGTGGTTATGGTGTTCTCCGCAAGGAGCCACCCCTTGGCTGCGTCCTTCCTTGGAGGGATATTTGGCTAGTCCTGTGTTTGAGACTCCTAACCGAGGCTCCACAGACTCTATTTGCATATTCATAATTCCCAGGAGGCAATGCGCCTAGGAATTTACTGTGTTGAGCGCTTTAGCCAGCTGCCCACAGTGTTTTCTTGGACTGGTCTCCCTGAGATCAGTGAATGCTTTGTGATGTTGGTCTACTAGGCCTTGCTTCCACCTAGCCAGAATCCTACTCCACACTGATGAGGGGCAACACCCCGAAACAGCTGTCTGTGGATGGATTCTTGGCCTTGGTATTCCCTTGTCATATCTCTACGTATAGTATCTGCCGCTGTCCGAGGTCCTGTAATCATTAACATCAGGTCTATGGGCAGCGCACCGCCATAGACCTAATGTTAATGGTTACAGGACCCTGGACAGCGGCAGATGCTATACGTTCATACATTTGTACAAAGCCGACAATTGCCGGCTTACTGTAAATGGCTTATTAACCCCTAACATGCTGAGAGGAGTGGACAACATGTCTATAGGGGGGTGGGCACCCCCTAGAGACATGTTGCCCACAGTTACTATTAATATTTAATGTGTTAATACACATTTAACACTTTGCTTATCCCTGCTGCGGGATGAGCAAAGTATACGGTAACCGCATTCCTCAGGATTACACATCCTGAGCAATCCGGTTACTGCATTGCAGTTGCCAGAAGCGCTTCGAAAACTGCAGCCTGCATGATTTTTTAGCGCAGGCTCAGATCCGGAGCCGGTAACCAGATTGCATGTAAAGCAATCCGGTTACCATAACGGGCTCCTATGAGGAGCGTTTCCTGATCCGGTTTTGAGTTTTTGAAAGCTCAAAACCGGATCAGGATTTAAAAATCCTGCCGTATGTGTGACCCTAGCCTAAGACTAAAAAATTCTAATTAACAAGAATTCAACCACTGGTCAACCACTGGTGAATCGATTTATTTATTTTACAGGTGTCTAGCAGACAGTTGACTATAAAAGGGTTACATTACAAAGTAAACCCTTCCCATTTCACGTTGTCAGCAATGGCAATACAAGGAAGAGAAATGTCACAATTAATGAAAAAGAAAATAATTTATTTACACAAGAAAGGTTAAGGCTACAAGAATTTCCAAAAAGCTTTTTGTATCATTTAGAATACTGTAGTACAAGTGATACAAAAATGCAACAAAGATGGAACTGCAGGCCATCTCACAGGGAATCCAGGCCTACCAAACAGGAGCATCTTATGATGAGAAGGGTTAGAAAAAATTGACATAAAGTTCACTGTAGTTAAAAAAAAAGTATAAAGTTAAATTGGGGTGACTGCTTTCTATGACACAGTACTGCATATAATGCTAAGGAATTACATGCATTGATTTTGTCCATGATGAAAAACTCAACCCATGCACAAAAATGCCCACGTACAATTTGCCAGAGTTCATGCTGAAAAATATTAAGATAACTAACTTAAGAAAAATGCTAAATGCTTACAGTGAATCATAGTGGTGGCAGTGTACTTATGTGAGGCTGCCTGAGTGCTCCTACATTTCATTGAGCTCACTTTCAC
Source organism: Allobates femoralis (assembly GCA_033576535.1). Classification (NCBI taxonomy): domain Eukaryota; kingdom Metazoa; phylum Chordata; class Amphibia; order Anura; family Aromobatidae; genus Allobates; species Allobates femoralis. The sequence goes on from JARQOC010000003.1 coordinate 634,299,416, forward strand.
AGATGTACTGCTCTATGTTGAAAGAGAAGATGCTACCACCAGACCTGCTCCTATCAGCAATGCATAGGCGTCCCACAATCATCTGGAGCGCTGACTTAAAATGGTGCGTCCCCAAGACAGTGCATATTAAATCCGGTTGTCAGAGTCTGACAGTGCGATTTAACATTTTAACAATTACCATTTTAACAATCACTCCATTCCACCCGCGATTGTATGAGCAGGTCTTGGCAGTAATAAACAGCCATTTACTTGCGAATACGGGTTAGCTTGCCCCATGAGCCCGCTCCATACACCCATGTCCGACTTCCACCATAAAGTATGGCAGAAGTCATGAATAGGTTAAAAAAACTAACAACTTATATGTAGGATGTTCCTTTCTTGTCTCCACACTGGTCACTGTTTACAATACATTCTACCAGCAAACTTCTTAGGGCTTTTTCACGTCTATGTTTGACCGGCGTTTGGCTGCGTTTGCATTGCTATGTATGTTTACAGCAAAACGCAATGGAAACACATGCATTAACGCACCCATTGGTTTCAATGCAAAACGCAATGAAAACACAAGCAAAAACGCATGTAATTTCCAGAAAACGCAAAATGCATGCGTTTTTGCAAATGTTTGTATGCCCTAAAATGCATTGTTGCGTTTCAGAAACACAATGGGTTTTCTGCGTTTGCATGACCAGGTGTGTCAAGCATGCGTTGCTCTGCATTTTTGCAGTGCAAAAACGCATAGGAACAGGAATGCAAATGCCCTTAGATGTGAACTGGGCCCTAGTGTAACATATATTGAACAGCATGGAAAAGGAAGGTTGTAAATTGATGCTGCTTTATTTATATTATTTCTAAGGTATGATGGGTAACAAACCCTGAAAAGACTTGCTAGTACATTTTCATACATTCATAAAATATATATAATGAAATTTGAATTACAATCATCTGCATAGATTACAAATGTCAACTTCAATATTCTACTTTGCTGACTCTGATCAAATCATTCCCAAGTGTCAAGGTGATCTACAGTGGTGAAAAAAAGTTTTTAGTCAGCCACCAATTGTGCAAGTTCTCCCACTTAAAAAGATGAGAGATCCCTGTAATTGACATCATAGGTAGACCTTAACTATGAGAGACAAAATGAGAAAAAATCCTGAAAAGCACGTTGTCTGATTTGGAAATAATTTTTGTTCAAATTTTGGTGGAAGATAAGTATTTTCTCAACAACAAAGTTTATCTCAATACTTTGTTATATATCCTTTGTTGGCAATGACAGAGGTCAAATGTTTTCTGTAAGTTTTAACAAGGTTGTCACACACTGTTGCTGGTATGTTGGCCCATTCATCCAGGCAGATCTCCTCTAGAGCAGTGATGTTTTGGGGCTGTTGCTGCGCAAAACGGACTTTCAACTCCCTCCAAAGGTTTTCTATAGGGTTTTGATCTGAAGACTGGCTAGGCCACTCCAGGACCTTGAAATGCTTCTTACGAAGCCACTCCTTCATTGCCCTGGTGGTGTGCTTGGGATCATTCTCATGCTGACTCAGCCTCATTTCATCTTCAATGCCCTTGCTGATGGAAGGAGGTTTGCACTCAAAATCACTAGGATACATGGTCCCATTCATTCTTTCATGTACATGGATCAGTCGTACTGGTCCCTTGGCAGAGAAACAGCCCCAAAGCACGATGTTGCCTCCCCCATGCTTCACAGTAGGTATGGTGTTCTTTGGATGCAACTCATCATTCTTTCTCCTCTAAACAAATCAAGTTGTGTTTCTATCAAACAGTTCTACTTTGGTTTCATCTGACCATATGACATACTCCCAGTACTCTTCTAGATCATCCAAATGCTCTCTAGCAAACTTCAGACGGGCCCAGACATATAATGGCTTAAGCAGGAGACACAAATGGCACTGCAGGATCTGAGTCCCAGGCATTGTAGTGTGTTACTGATGGTAGTCTGTGTAATGTTGGTCCCATCTCTGCAAGTCATTCACTAGATTCTACCGTGTGGTTCTGGGTTTTTTGTTCATCGTTCTTGAGATCACTTTGACTCCACGGGGTGAGATCTTGCATAGAGCCCCAGATTGAGGGAGATTATCAGTGGTCTTTTATGTCTTCCATTTACTAATTATTGCTTTCACAATTGATTTCTTCACACCAAGCTGCTTGCCTATTGCAGATTTAGCCTTCCCAGCCTTGCTTGGCTACAATTTTGTTTCTGGTGTCATTTGACAGTTCTTTGGTCTTCACTATAGTGGAGTTTGGAGTGTGACTGCCTGAGATTGAAGACAGGTGTCTTTTATACTGATAACAAGTTCAAAAAGGTGCCAGAACTACAGGCAATGAGTGGAGGACAGAGGAGCTTCTTCAAGACGTAGTTACAGGTCTGTGAGAGCCAGAAATCTTGCTTGTTTGTAGGAGGCTAAATACTTATTTTCCACCAAAATTTGAAAAAAAATTGTTTTAAGATCAGACAATGTGATTTTCAGAATTTGTTTTTTTAATTTTGTCTCTCATAGTTGAAGTCTATCTGTGATGTCAATTCAGGTCTCTCCAATATTTTTAAGTGGGAGAACTTACACAATTGGTGGCTGACTAAATACTTTTTTTCCCCACTAAAAGTACCGTATTTTTCGCTTTATAAGATGCACCTGATTATACAGTAAGATGCACCCACAAATTTGGTGAAGGAAAAGAGAAAAAAATAATTTTTAATGTTAAATGGGGTCCGTCTTACAAATCATATAGAGTATATGTCCTCATAGCCCCCTCATCCTGGGATATAGCACCCCCATCCTAGATATGACCCCCTTAATCTGGTTATGGCAGGCACACATCCCCAGTGATGGCACACATCCCCCAGTGATGACAAACGGACCCCTGTGATGGCACATGTCCCTTAGTGATGGCGCACATCCCCCAGAGATGTCACACATCCCCCAGTGATAGTACTCGTCCTCAGTTATGGCACACATCCCCTAGTGATGAATAATGGCCCCCAGTGATGGCACACATCCCCCAGTGATGGCACACATCCCCCAGTGATAGCACACATCTCCCTGCGCTGAATCATGGCCCCCAGTGCTGGCACACGTCCCCCAGTGATGCATATGTCCCCCTGTGCGGAATCATGGCCCCCAATGATGGCACATGTCTCCCAGTGCTGGCACATGTCCCCCAGTGATGGCACATGTCCCCCTGTGCTGAATCATGGCCCCCAATGATGGCACATGTCTCCCAGTGCTGACACACATCCCCCAGTTATGGCACACGTCCCAAAGTGATGGCACACGTCCCCCAGTGCTGGCATACATCCCCCAGTGATTGCATACGTCCCTCTGTGCTGGATATGGCCCCCAGTGATGGCACATGTTCCCGCATGGTGCAAATGGCCCCACATGCTGCTACCCTTTCCAGCGGTGTCCTCCGTGTCTCCCTCCTTGTCGCTGCACCCGCACTTCCTGATTCTTCTCGGGACGGGGAGCCGGTCATTGATCGGGCGCGCAGAGATGATGTCACTCTGCTGTGCCGATCACACGACCGGCTTTACAGAGAGGAACCAGGAAGTGTGGGCGCAGCGACAAGGAGGGAGACACGGAGGACACCGCTGGAAAGAGTAAGTAACGTGGTTGTTATTTTATTATGGGCAGCAGCATGGGGGGCCATATCCAGAACGGAGGGGGGGGGCATGTGCCTTCACGGGGGATGGGGGATGCACAGGCAATGTAATATGCGCCGCTCCTCCAGTCCAGCACCCCGGTGATGGACAGCAGGTGCAGTGCATATTAAATGAGCGGGAGCACGTGACCTCCCGCTGCGTCTTGCAGCCCGCACCCAGCCTGCCCCAGCCCACGGACATGCTACAGAGCTGCCCCCACCCTCCCTTGCAGTATATAATCCGTACATATGGATTATAAAACACATCCTCCACCTTCCCTCAAAGTTTGGGGGAACAAAAGTGTGTTTTATAATCCGAAAAATACGATATATAAATTTCTCAACATTGTAACTGCAACACCAAGAATGAAAAGTCATGCAATTATGTAAATCAAAGGATGTATAGACAGATTAATAGTATGCAAATGATGCAAAAATTATTTTAAAAACATCTTTTTTTATTGAGCATTTGGTATAAATGCCATGCTTAGAAAAACACTCCTGGGCTTCTTGGCTGCTATCAGTGAAGTTATTAACAGCTATCTGAGGAATGTTCTGCCCCTCTAAATGCACTTGGGCACTCAAATCATCAACAGCTGGCAGCTTTCTTTCAATTCCCTACCAATGATGTGGCAAAAGTTCTCAATGAAGACATGTTCAGCGATAGCGCAGATAATGGTAGCATGTGTACGCAGTTCATGTTGCTCACAGTAGCACAAGCAACATATGGCTTGGTGTTGTTAAATTGTAAAATAGCTCCTGGTTCACTATGTAAAAATGTCCACATATGTCGAGTTCTGGTATTCAAGATAAAACCTTCATTACTCATTTGAGCTTTGATCATGGTAGGTACACAGGATCTTTAAATAATCTCTATCACATAAATTGCGATGCTGCAATGTATAATTAAACCAGGTTTCAAGCTTAAAGCGTAGGTTTATTTAACCTAATTTGTAATAAATGTTGATAAACTTTTACAGCTTTTTTTCTAACAAATCTTCTATGCATATTTAAATCAGTTGCCCACTGCACAGCAATTTACTTTGCTCAATGTAAGCTTGGGCACCTCTACTAGCAGTAGTCTAGCTGTATATTCTGGAGCTTTTCCTACAACAGTAGTCTAGTTGTGTATGCTGGAGCACCTCCTATAAAAGCAGTCTGGCTTTACAGCCTGGAGTACAACATATTCCAGTACAAAGACAGAAATGGAGAAATCAAAAACCAAAAAGTTAAAATAGATAGATAAATATATAAGACTAGATGGCGGCCCGATTCTAAAGAATCGGGTAGTCTAGAATCCATATATAGTTTATTTACTAATAGTTACGGGAGTGCAGTTAAATGAATTGTGTGTATGATAGGCGGCTTTGTGGGTAGCAGAGTATACAGGCGGCTCTGTGGGTAGTAGAGTATACAGTGGCTCAGTGGTTAGCACTGCGCGGTGGCTGAGTGGTTAGCACTGCGCGGTGGCTCAGTGGTTAGCACTGCGCGGTGGCTCAGTGGTTAGCACTGCGCGGTGGCTCAGTGGTTAGCAGTGAGTGCGTGAAAGTTGTCAGCGCAGCGCCTGGGCAGAGTGTTAGCGCAGCGGCGTGGCAAGGTGGTGAGCGCAGTAGCGTGGCCAGAGTGGTGAGCGCAGTGCCGTGGGCAGAGTGGTGAGCGCAGTGCCGTGGGCAGAGTGGTGAGCTAAACGCTGTGGGCAGAGTGGTCAGGCAGTGCCGTTGGCAGAGTGATCAGCGCAGTGCCGTGGGCAGAGTGGTGAGCGCAGGTCCGGGCAGAGTGGTGAGCGCAGCGTCGCGGGCAGAGTGGTGAGCGCAGCGTCGCGGGCAGAGTGGTGAGCGCAGCGTCGCGGGCAGAGTGGTGAGCGCAGTGCCGTGGCAAGTGGTGAGCGCAGCGCGTGGCAGAGAGGTGAGCGCAGCGCTGTGGGCAGAGTGGTCAGGCAGTGCCGTTGGCAGAGTGATCAGCCAGTGCCGTGGCAGAGTGGTGAGCGCAGTGGCGTGGCAGAGTGTTGAGCCAGCGTCGCGGGCAGAGTGGTGAGCCAGCTTCGCGGAAGACTGGACGCAGCGCGCGGGCAGAGTGTTGAGCGCAGCTCGCGGGCAGAGTGGTGAGCGCAGCGTCGCGGGCAGAGTGGTGAGCGCAGCGCGCAGGCGAGTGGTGACGCAGCGTCGAGGCAGAGTGGTGAGCGCAGCTCCGGGGCAGAGTGGTGAGCGCAGCGTCGTGGGCAGAGTGGTGAGCGCAGCGCTGTGGGCAGATGGTGGGCATGCGTTGGCAGATGATAGCGCAGTTCGTGGGCAGAGTGTTGAGCACAGCGGCGCGGGCAGAGTGTTGAGCTCAGCGTCGCGGGCAGAGTGTTGAGCTCAGGCGCGCGGGCAGAGTGTTGAGCGCAGCTCGCGGGCAGAGTGGTGAGCGCAGCATCGCGGGCAGAGTGGTGAGCGCAGCGGCGGGGCGGGCAGAGTGGTGAGGCAGCGGCGGGGCGGGCAGAGTGGTGAGCGCAGCGGCGGGGCGGGCAGAGTGGTGAGCGCAGCGGTGGGGCGGGCAGAGTGGTGAGCGCAGCGGCGGCGGGCAGAGTGGTGAGCGCAGCGGGCGGGCAGAGTGGTGAGGAGCAGCGTGGGCAGAGTTGAGGCACGGCGTGGGCACACACACCTATACAACACACACCTATACACACCTATATACACACAGACACCTATAGACATCTATACTTACCACCAGCCCTGCATCCATCACCTGCATCCTCAGTCCACATTTCGCCGCCCCGGGACGACAGGATCCATTATGGCGTCCGGGAAGTCTCGCGAGACTTCATGGACGCCATCTTTGAGAAAGTATGTCGCCGCCCCCGGACGACTGGATCAATATGGCGTCCGGGAAGTCTCGCGAGAGTTCCCGGACGCCATATTGGATCCAGGAGTTCGGGGGCGGCGACATGTGGACTGAGGATGCAGGCGGCGGATGCAGGACCGGTTAAGTATAGGTGTCTGTGTGTGTATAGGTGTGTGTATAGGTGTGTGGTGTCGGATGGCGGCCCGCGGTGGGCGCTAAAGCGCCACCGCTCCCGCCATCTTGGATCACCCTGAGCGGGTGTAGTGCCGAAGCCACTTCCGTCGGGTGACGTCATTTTTGTCCCTTCAAGACGGAAGTGGCTTCGGGTTTTATATATTAGATAGATAGGATAGATAGATCTTTACCAGTCTCCTGCTGCTTTCTTTGGCTCATTAAGCTTTATGGATATTCACTCCACAACGTTGTCCTTCATCATATTTCAGGTCAAGCTGAAGAAGCACCCTATCAATGCGCCCACCGAGCACACAATGAGTACAACAAGAAAGCAGAATGGTCATCGGTGCAGTCAGTGAGGTCACCTAAGGACACAGCTGAGGTACCATGGTAACCACATCAGCTGATCATGGTAAGTGGACCCCTATGCATTTTTTTCCCATTATTTATTTTGAACACATATGATGGCAGGTTGGTTGCCATACACTAATGTATATGGCAACCAAGCACAGACACTAGAAGGCAGAGACTGACCCAGCGATGGGAAAAATTGCAGCACATAGAGGAAGAATTTGAAAAACTTCACTTTATTGCAAATCTATAAAAAAAAATTTAAAAATAATACACAGTGTGCGGGAGTCAATCAGTCCATAGATCGGTTAAAGGTACCTTTACAAGCGGCAACTTTTCTAGGAATTTCACTGGCAACTTACTGGTTGCAGTGAAATCATGGACACATTGTTCTATCTTGTTGCTGTGTACAAATGGAACAATGTGTCCATGATTTCGCTGCAACCAGTAAGTTGCCAGTGAAATTCCTAGAAAAGTTGCCGCGTGTAAAGGTACCTTTAGAGCGACTGCAGGATTACAGTTTGAGTGCAAAAGCCAATCACAGATGCTGTCACAGAGAATGAGTGTCTGTGATTGGTCATTGCAGTTCAGTGCAGTGAATATGCATGAACCTTAATGAGCGGCCCCAGAAGCAGGCAGCGGGAGACTAGTAAGATCCATCTATCTATACTATATCTCTCTATCCCAACTTCTACAGCAACGAAAAGACCATTAAAAACACATGTCATATGCATGACATATGGATGCTAGTTGAGAAAAAATCACACCCTAGCATGTTATACACATGCCATATACATGATATACGCATAACACTCGCCTGATGCTGAGGGTGAACAAATATCTAAACCATGTTCCAAATTATTATGCAAATTGGTTTTAAGTGTCATAGGGTTTTTTTTTGTCAATAAAATCCATTGATGGTATTGTGTCTCAGGGTTCTTTGGATCACTGAAATCAATCTCAGATACCTTTGACAATTAGTTTGGCAGGTGAGCCCAATAAAAGGAAAACTGGGTGTTCCACATTATTAAGCAGGCCACAGTTTTCAAATAACATGGGAAAGAAAAGGGAACTCTCTGCTGCCGAAAAGCAGCAAATAGTGCAATGCCTTAGACACGGGATGAAAACATTAGATATTGCACGAAAAAATAAGCTGATCATCGTACCGTGAAGAGATTTGTGGCTGATTCTGAGCACAGATGTTTGTGCAGATAAAGGCAGAATGAGGAAGGTTTCTGCCAGGAAAGTTCATCAGATTGAGAGAGCAGCTACTAAAAAGGCCTTACAAACCAACAAACAGATATAGAAGCTGCTGGTGCATCTGGAGTCCCTCGAATCTCAAGGTGCAGGATCCTTCAAAGGCTTGCTGTGGTACATAAACCTACTATTCGGCCACCCCTAAACAGCGCTCACAAGCAGAAACGGTTGCAGTGGGCCCAGACATACATGAAGACTAATTTTCAAACAGTCTTGTTTACTAATGAGTGCCGAGCAACCCTGAATGGTCATGATGGATGGAGTAGTGGATGGTTGGTGGATGCCACCATGTCCCAACAAGGCTGCGACGTCAACAAGGAGGTGGAGGAGTCATATTTTGGGCTGGAATCATTGGGAAACAGCTGGTAGGCCCCCTTTAAGGTTCTGAAGGTGTGAAAATGACCTCTGCAAAGTATATAGAGTTTCTGACTGAGAACTTTCTTTCATGGTACACAAAGCAAAAACGTGCCTTCAGGAGCAAAATCATCTTCATGCATGTCAATGCACCATCTCATGCTACAAAGAATACCTCTGTGCCATTGGCGGCTATGGGCATAAAAGGAGATAAACTCATGGTGTGGCCACTATCTTCCCCTGACCTCAACCCTATAGACAACCTTAGGAGTATAATCAAACAAAAGATCTATGAGGATGGGAAACAGTTCACATCAAAACAGCAGCTCTGGGAGGATATTCTGACATCATGCAAAGAAATACAAGTAGAAACTCTCCAGAAACTCACAAGTTCAATGGATGCAAGAAATGTGAAGGTGATATCAAAGAAGGGTTTCTATGTTAACATGTAACTTGGCCTGTTAAGATGTTTTGGAGTTAAATAGCTTTTTATTTCAGTGAATGTGACCTCCTAATGCTGCAAATTCAACAAATCAGCATTTTCAGTTCTTTCAAACATATCAAATGTTTAGAAACTCTACTGTGCCTAATAATTTGGAACAGTGCATGTAGTTTTTTTTTATCTTGAAAATTATACTGTTATCATTGGGAGGTTTCTTCAATAAAATCTGATGTATACTCGGGTGATGACTTTTATTACACTAACTGTCATTTGCACTGAGCATTTAGGAAAATCAGAGAAAAAGAACATTTGCATAATAATTGGAACATGGTGTATATGGTGGATCAAACAAGTATGTACGTTGGTGATGACTGAGTTAAATATATGGCAGCAGAACATATATGTGTATAAAAATATAAAAGTGATTTCAGGTCTTCGCCAAATACATAGTACCAAATGAGCAGCAATGTTTATGTACCATAAATAATGTGCGAAATACACAGCTTAGGCTGTTTTCACACCACGGTATTACGGCTCCGGGGTTGTCCGGTGTGAACCAGACAGCCCCGGATCTGATTTTGCTCCCCATGTATCCCTCTGGCGCTGGATTGTGCCTATTTGGTGTCTGGTTGGCTGCTTTTCCGGCAGGATCCATTTTTGCCCGATTTTTGCATAAGTCTGCATAATTTTTTTGTGTCCGATGCAAAAACCGGACAAAATCGGATCCCATAATATGGGAGTCTATGGGCACCGAATAGCGACGGATCTGACATAAAATCGGACTGGTTCCCGGACGCAGGCTGGTGAAAGCAGTCGCCGCTCAATTTCAGCACCTAAAGAGCTCCCCGGCTGAATTATAAGCACCACGGCCAGCTCCCAGCTGCCGCTGTGATTATATTTCAGCACTGGACTGTGGCAGCCGCTGATTCCGGCAGAAAACAGGATCGGAGGGCATATTTGCTCTCCGGTTTTTCTTTGTCAGGGGCTGTTAGGTTCTGTCCGATGCTTCCTGCAAAACACTGGACAGAACCTTACAGCACAAAATCGTGGCGTGAACCTAGCCTTATGCATATTGATGTCCTCCACGAAACCCTAACCCATGCTTTGCTGCATTACTTTCTCAGGGGGCTTTCAAGAAAGTAGTCTAGCTGTATATTTTGTGGGTGAGCATCAATGTATTCTGTGTTCTGATTATTATTTTCATTTTCACATACACTTTTCACTTTACATATTTTCATACATAGGGACTAACTAAACAGTTTTAACACCTCGACTTCTATTTTTAATGTCTTTCTTATATTTGTTATGTGACTGTTTATGCATCTGTTCAGCTTTCTGGATATACAGTACCTTACCGCATGCCTACCATCTTGCTTTTATTACATGCCATCATTTTATATATACTTGCCCTGGCTAGTCACTCAGGCGCATAGGCTAGGGTCACACATTAGCCCTGGATCCGCTAAGAGCATACGTTTTTCAACTTATAATTTTGTGAAAAACGGATCCGTTAACGGATCCATAGGCTTCAATACAAAAAAGCATTGTCTAAAGTGCACTAAAAAAAGTTATGCGTTGTTGTAACGGGCACCAAAAACACAATAAAAAAACGCATAGCGTTTATTCAACATCAGGCCCTATGGGACATGCATCCGTTAACGCATGGTACATATAGGTAGCATTCATTAACACATGCATTAACGCATAGCATGTATAGGATGCCAACATAGCATTTTCCAACAACGGAATCAATTATTGGAAAGGCACAAAAATGGACTGCCATGTGTGACCCTAGCCATACACTTCTTTGCACATTCACTATTTTAAATCACCTTCATATTTTCATGGTAATTATGGCTCATCCACATTTACATTTGTGATTGTGATGTTCGATATTTATTTTTCTCTCTCTCTTTTTAAATATTTAACATTATTAATAAAGATTTATACCATTTATATTCAAGTTTTGTCCAAGCAGTATTTTGAATAGGGTCACACATTAGCCCTGGATCTGCTAAAAGAATCCATTTTTCAACTTAGAATTTGTTGAAAAATGGATCCGTTAACGGATCGATAGGCTCCAATGCAAAAAACACATTGTCTAAAGTGCACTAAAAAAACACTATGCGTTTTTGGAACGGACACCAAAAACGCTGGTAGCAACATTTTTGGGTGCAGTAAAAAACGCATAGCGTAGCGTTTTTTTTAACATGGGGCGCTATGGGAAACGCATCCATTAACGCATGGTACATATAGGTAGCATGTGCGTTTTTTAGTGTTTTTTAGTGTTTTTTAGATGAAAGATGGCATTTTCCAAAAACGGAATCAGGTTTTGGAAAAGGCAGAAAACCGATTGCTACGTATGACCCTAGCCTTTCTTCTTGGTTTCTTCATCTATTTAGTGCATGTGGGACGTTTACCCCGCTTGTGTTTACAACATTTTAGCTGTGTATTCTGGAGCAGCTCTTATAAAAGAAGCTTGGCTTTGCAGTCTGGAGAACAAGCTATAGGTATGTACATATGATCATGAAATACTGCATTCTAGATGCAGCGTCATTCCTCTTGCAGAGACACTATAGCTCACTGCAGGAGAACATGCTATCAATGTCCACGATCAGGGTTCTGGGCGCAGCATATTTTGGCTGTGTCCTCCTGCTCCAAACACTCGCATCTCTGTTAGAATAAATTGACATGCTGCGGCTTGGGAAGTTGCAGTGCCTGTCAGTTTAGACTGCGTAGAAAAGAAGCACAGTGGACATGGGATTTCTATTAGGCTAGGGTCACACATAAGCCCTGGATGCGTTATTGGCATCAGTTTTTTAACTTTATTTTTCTAAGTCCAAAAACTGATGCTAAGAACGGATCCAGGGATCAAGTGTGACTTCACTGTTAACAAAAGCTATTTGTTTTTTTACTGGAGCCAAAAAAACGTGTTTTGGGTGCAGTAAAAAACATGCATCCGTTTTTGCAAGCATTTTTTGGCAAAAAATGGCAAAGTCCAAAAAATGCATAGCTGCACAGGAGGCTCAAAAAACAGCCAAAAAAACAGATTTGTTATAGAAACCAGTGGAAAAAACTGATTGGCATGTGTGACCCTAGCCTTAGTGCTATCCACTGTATAACGCAGTGTTTTGGACACAGAGAAAATATGCTGCCTCCAAAACGCAGCTAAACCTTGATTGTGTGCATGTACCATAACAGTAGTCTAGCTGTGTATTCTGGAGCACCTCCAATTAAAGTAGTATAGCTACCTCTATAACTCTAGTGTAGCTGTATAGTTTGGAGCATTTCCTATAACAGCAGTCTGATTTTTTATCTGGAGCTCCTCCTATAACAGCAGTCTAGCTAAGTATTCTGAAGCACATCCAAAAACAGTAGTCTTGCTTTAAAGTTTGGAACACCTCCTATGAAATTAGTCTGGCTTCATTGTCTCAAAAAACATCTATATCAGAATATATTGCTATGTATTATATTGCTATGTATATAGGAAGGCCTCCAGAATGAAAGTTGGATTTTGTAGTCTGGGGAACCCCTATAATAGTACTCTGTGTCATTTAGAGCATCTCTTTTAAGAGTAGTCTGACTTTGTTGTCTGGCGCACCATTTATAACAATAGTCTATGTATGTATTCTGGAACACTTACAATAACAGTGGTATGGCTTTGATTTCTATGGCACCTTGTATGAAAGTATCCTGGCTTCGCATTCTGTAAACCTCCTAGAACAGTAGTTTGGCTTTGCAGAACAGACTGAAACAAGGAATCTTCCAGAGATTCTTATCGCATCTGTACAAGAAAGATACTCAGTATACACATACCAAAAAGTGAAGACAAATGGTCAACAGCTTGGCACTTCAGGGATAGCTATAATTTTAAGTTTTTTCCAGAATGAGCAATCCAATTGGTGCCCATGAGGAATAATACTATTTCTGAGTATAGTATATCTTATATTATGTACTTTCTCCAGTTTTCCCATCTGCAGGTTGTTTCTCTTAATTTGCCATTGACTCTGAGACGGTGGGAGGAGACTAGCTGCTGTGATGTCTCCAATGCTCAGTAAAGAACACAGAAGGAAAGATTCCTTATCTTCATCCTTTAGTTAGCACACATACAGAAGCAGGAGAGGCATGGAAGAAATTATACAGCAGGACTAAGCAGTATAGATGTGAATCCAGCTCTGGGGTGAGGTAAAAGCTCAGTAAAATTTGTGTCTTCTGCTCCTTGTTTTCCCACTTACTCCTCACTCCTCCGCTTCTTCTCCATAAAGTAGACCAGGAGGTATAATTTGACGCCTCCCTCTGCTTGCAGTCTTGTCTTGAGAACAATGGAGCTGAACTGCTTTTTCAGTGTGGGTAATAAGTTCAGAAGGCAGAGGAGGAACTGGCTCATAAAAGGAGAAAGAAGTAGAATTCTCTGATAAAATATATTACACAGTTTCTTATATGTTCCCATGAAAGTTACAGTGGCTAAACTGAATAATGACAATTACCACCTATGGAAGTGGAAAAGTTAGTGTACAGTGATCACTTGTAATAAATTACTAAGGAGTAACCACAGATTATTAATTTGCAAAGGGACAAGAAAAACAGTCAAGAACCACTATTAGGGTATGAGCTCACAGTCCGGAGGAGCTGCGTGTTGGACGCAGCTCCGCCGGACCTGAGTGAAGCCGCGGGTGGCTGTAAGGTTCCATGATTTTCTCTTATAGTACATTTACACGCGGCCAAAGAAAGGTAGGAACAGGCAGGCATCGGACACAAATTGTGCCTGTTGCCTTGAAAAGACGACGATGTGGCTGCGTGTAATTCAGGACTTTCCTTCCTGTGTCTTCCCTGAAGGAAGGAAAGTCCTGAATTACACGCAGCCACATTGTGGTCTTTTCAAAGCAACAGGCACAATTGTGTCCGATGCCTGCCTGTTCCTACCTTCCTGTGGCCGCGTGTAAATGTACCATTAGGGAATTTTCTCTGTAGGTGCTTAGCACCCTAATTTGCAATGCTGTGACTCTCTAACTATAACTGGGGAATATAACTTGATGGTGGGATGCTTTGGTAACCTATACTGGATATAATTTGTGATCTATGCCCATAAGGGGATCTGGGTGAGATGTTATGTTAGATAGTCCCCCATTTGCCTCTGATATTACTTTGTGTGGACATAGTGAACATGAACTGTTCAAATTGAGCTAATAGGGTTACCTGCACTGGTCATATATGCACTTTATTCCCCTGTCTGTATTACTATGTTTGTAATCTTATTGTAACTAAGAGTGTACAATATTGCTTTTTGGAGATGTAACACAGGGGATTTTCCCTACTTTTCTACTGTCAGTATCAGTCGTTTTTGTCTATATGTGTATTATTAATAAATTTAATTGCAAAAATACTCTAAGTGTCTTCCAGTTTTCAAATTGTTGATTGAGTATGCCAACCAACTCCAGAAAGTTGACAACTGTTCCAACTGGGGTATATTATATTTGAGAGTCATATATGGGCATTGTATTAATTACCTGTACTCAACATGTGCGGCGGGTGTGGGGTGGCTTCTCCCTTCTGTCACCCAATGGCAGCCGCTTCTGACTCCGCAGCATGAAATAAACATGTTGCGGAGGAGCGGACTGCCGGCAACCCGCACCGCAGCTCCAAACACGCTGTGGGCGGGTTAAGAATAGTGACGATGGGATTTCTTGAAATCCCATCCACTATGCTTGTACTGTACTACGCAGCGTTTTGGACTTCAAGACTACTCAGACATTAAAAGTTTGGTGCATCAACTCTGGCACAACAGGTCCTATAACAAGTGGTAGAAGCTTTTTCACAGAACTTGAAGCGGTTGTCCTGGCTTGGGGCTAAAGTCTGCAGTCTGTGTATATGTGACTTGGTAATCCTCACTGCATGCAGCGTGCCTCTGCAAAAATTCTCCAGTACCAGTGCTGGTCGCAGGTGGCCTGTGTGACCACAAGTATGCGATTTGCATACATACGGTTCCATGCTGACTAATGCGCATGGCCTTGTTTAATACAAGAAAATTGAGCGAGGCTGCCCAGGTCTGGTTGGATGTGGTCGGGCAACTGCCCACTCACGGTGCGAGGTGTGAGGATTCATAAGTCTGCAGCTACATTTGGCTATAATTGTAACAGATGTGTTTTGTATGTTCGCTGTCTAGAAGGAGGATTATTATTTTGTGAAGCTTAAGGACTCACTGTACACTTCAAAGGTGACAAGTAAGTTATAATGGATGGAAATCTAATGCCAAAACAGAAAAGCATTTATATCTTGTCAGCACAGTACAAGAACAACTGAGACTTTGAACATATGAACACAATGGCCCTGATTCATCAAAGACTGGCATTTTGTAAACCAGTCTAGATGAAGAGTGCAATGGAGTAAGAAGCACCAAATTCATTATGAGGAATGTTCCACTTAATTAATTTTGTGCATCCTTCAGCTGTCTGAGCCACCATGACTTAGACAGCTGATTGGGGAGTATATTTCTGTTGTAATTTATGTCACTTTTGAGCCATAAATGATCCTGAATTTGTTAGCTTCTCTTTGCCACAACTCCTATGATGAAGATTTGTTCATTTTTTAAAATTGTCAGACCTGGCATAAAAATGTCCTAAACTGCGGAACACTGCAAATAGTTTTACATTAGAATTCTGGTGAAAACTGATGAATCAGGGCTAATCTCTATATCCCCATGTGGCATAGGTGTCTGGGACCCAGATATCTAGAAAACATTAAAATGGTTGTTTACTACTTAAACAACCTTTTCTCAATCACTATATTTATCCCACATAAAATAATAGCAGCTATACTCACTGTTCCAGTGATCCTTAGTCTCCTGAGGCTCACATGCTGCAGCCAATCAGCGGCCCCTTCGCTCACACTTCTTTCAGATGACATTGACACATGGAAGAAGTGAGAGCCGCTGCTGCTCTCTGACTTTCTCTGGATGTTAATTTTGTTCAAAGAAAGTGGGCCCTGATTGGGCGCAGAGTGACTAAGTGCGGACATTGCTGGAACGTTGCCCACACTAGAGGAGAGTTAAGGTAGTGTCACACGTGGCGATGTCGCCCGCGATATCACCGAAAAGTGACGTAACAGCGATGTCGCGGGCGATATCACAAGTGCGTCGCGCTGTGTGACAGCGCGACGCAACTGAAAATTTTCGCTGGTCGCAGGTTGACAGGTTTATGAACATGCTCATGAATCTGTCAACCTGTGACCAGCGATTAGGCTGTATCGCGCCGTCTGACACTGTTGGCGGCGCGATCCAGCCTATATCGCAGCGTTGCTGAGGATCGCTCGCTGGGCTGAGCCCAGCCCAGCGAGCGACGGCTCCGCCCGCATCGCCGCCACGTCACCGGCAACGTCATGCCGTGTGACAGCTGGCCTGCGATGTCGCCCGCGACATCGATGTACGTCACTTTTCGGCGATGTCTCGGGCGACATCGTCACGTGTGACAGTACCTTAAGGGCCACGTCACACACACAGATAATTGTGCAGAGATTGTTCCCAGATCTCTGGTTGCAGTGAAATCATGGACACATTGTTCTATTTTGTGGCTGTGTACAAATGGAGCAATATGTCCATGATTTCACTGCAACCAGAGATCTACGAACAATATCTGCTCAATTATCTGTGTGTAACGGTACCCTAAGTGGTGAGTATAGCTGATATTATTTCACATGTAGGAAATACACTGTGTGCAGAATTATTAGGCAAATTGTATTTTAGAGGATTACCGTATGTTCTCAATCAACCCAAATGACTCATAAATATCAAAGCTTAGTATTTTTGGAAGTTGGATTGGTTTTTTTTCAGATTTGGCTATCTTAGGAGGATATCTGTTTGTGCAGGTAACTATTACTGTGCATAATTATTAGGCAACTTAATAAAAAACAAATATATTCCCATCTCACTTGTTTATTTTACCAGGTAAACCAATATAACTGCACAAAATATAGAAATAAACATTTCTGACATGCAAAAACAAAACACAAAAAATTAGTGACCAATATAGCCACCTTTCTTTATGATGACACTCAACAGCCTTCCATCCAGCCCTGAGCTCTCAACCTTACATAGCTCTTTCTTGGCTGGCAGATTTCGGACTCAAACTAAAAGGTAGTTTGTCTCATCTCAATCTAGGGACTGGCCTCTCGGGCTGTGAGCTCATCCCAGCTTTAATTCCATAGGTCCCTGCAGACCTTCAGCTCTCACTTACATTCATATACACAGCTTACATTATACTATCTGCACATAAGTAACACTGCTATATCTATGCCTTACACTACATCTTATTATACTTGCAAACAGTGTCATACATCATACCTTATGACACATTACTACATAACATCTACTACATGATTCCTGTCATTTTATTACAGATTGCTGAACACACTCTTTAATGAAATCTCACACACATATACAATGAAATCATCAATATCTTCAGAGGGGCACAGGACTGCAGGTCCACCCTCTTACATTTGCACAAATATGTTGATTTGGTGTTCCACTTTCTGAGGGGTCTACAAGAAATAGGACTTCTAGACTTGCAGGACTGCCCAACTGAGGACATGACTATGGATATTTTTACCAAGCCACTTACAATAGAGAGATGCTCCTCACTAGTGAAGTGGCTAGACCTAACCTAAGCCTTCGATATTGGAGATGGGTGTTGAAATTTACAACAGCTGCAGGCTTATGTTTAGGAGACTGTGTTGTGCAGACAGCAGAAGGTGCTGTGTCAATTGTTTTTTGTTGATGCTGCACTGAATAAGCTACCATATTTGAGTGCATGTCACCATTCCCTTCCTGTAATTCCCCATGTTGTGATTATGCAGGTAATAGAGGTGCACTGTATGTGCTATTAAAACAGGTCATTGTCACAATAATGATGCAGTTGAAAGCTAAAAATCTGCAACAATTGTGAGCTAGAACTAGTCTGTTTGTTATTGAGCGACTCCTATGATTCTCATCTTGATCTGTAGTGGGTTGCGTCTGCTATGCCAGTATTCTTGCTGTGTAGTTTGCGGCACCTCCAAAAATAGTAGTCTAACTTTTTAGTCTACTGGATTCTTTGTAGCAGTAATCCAGTTGTGTAGTCTGAATCACCCCCTATAGCAGTAGTGTTTCTTTGCAGTCTGTATAACCTACTAATAACATCCCCTCTAACAGTAGTCTAGCTGTTTACTCTGGATCACCCCCTATAAAAGCTGGCTTTGAAGTCTGTTCTGTCCCATAGAACACTAGGTTAACTGTGTCCTCTAGCTGTGTAGTCTGGACCGCTCCCTGCATCTGTAGTCTGGCTGTGAAGCCTGATGAGTTCCCCTAATGGCAATCTGTATATATTTGAGATATGTTACATTTGCTCATCTATGCATTCTTATGTTGACCGGTGAAATATTGTCCCTTCTATTCGAGTAAACAATTTCTCAATTGAAGTGAGGTTGACACTTGGCAATAAATGATGCAATTATATTTTGCTATCAGTTTTCTTATTTTTAGGTACATTATTTTATTTTTTCTCTTTGCAGTTGTTGTTGCAAACATTTCAAGACATCAATGTGCAAGATTTTACTAAAATAATATAGAAAAAATACCATTATCCATATTTCCAGTAAATACAAGACAGCAGCAGGAGTGAATTTTTATATACTTGCTACTTGAGCTATAAATATTTCCAGCAGTTGGGTAGAGACATTAGTTGAAATCAAAACATTTTTAAGGCCGAGGTTATCTCAATAGTTGGAAAAAATGAAACGAAAGACAATCCAGACAGTTATTTTCTCATGAAGGACTCTACAGATACAGTCCCGTGCCAAGTCCATTTTCATTTCATATACTCAGTTTTAGTGAATGATGGGTACACATGCCACTATTTTTGATTTAATATGAAACAACTGAGGACAATTAAAGCGTAGACTGTTAGGTTTAATTAAAGGGGTTGAACAAAAATATCTTGGGAAATTAAGAGCTGCAATCTTTTTTCTACACAGCCTACTCATTTCAGGGGCTCAAAAGTAATTGGGCAAATTACCTTTACCATAAATAAAATGTTCATTTTTAATACTTTGTAGAGAATCCTTTGCAGGCAATGACTGCCTGAAGTCTGAAAGCAATGGACGTCACCAATCGCTTGGTTTTCTCCTTTGTGATGTTTTACCTTTTAATGCAGCTGACTTCAGTTGTTGCTTGTTTGTGGGTCTTTCTGCCTTACAGTTTGTTATGTGCATGTGAAATACATGCTCGATGGTGCTGAGATCTGGTGATTGACTCGGCCATTGCAGAAAAATTCCACTACTTTGCTTTAAAAAACTTCTGTGTTGCTTTCGCCGTAATTTTGAGACATTGTCTATCCGTACTGTGAAGTGCTGTCCAATCAACATTGCTTAATTTGATGGAAAATTTGATGGAATCTGAGCTGACATTATAGACCTAAATTCATCCAGATGCTTCTATTTTCAGTCCCATCATCAATAAACACTAGTGTCCCAGTTCCATTAGAGTGCCATCATACAGCCTTCACTGTGTTTTACAAAGGATGTGGTATCCCATGGATCATGAGCCGTTCAAAGCCTCTTCCATATTTTCTTCTTCCCATCTTGCAAATACAGGTGGATTTTAGTTTCATGTATCCAAAGAATGCTTTTCAAGAACTGGGCTAGCTTTAGATGTCTAATCTTGCCTTTCTGTTTTTAAGCTGATTAATAATATACACCATCTAGTGAGCCCTCTGTGTTTGTTCTCATTGTGTCTTTAAGGTAGACTTAGATAATGAACCACCAACATCCTAGAGAGTGTTCATTACTTGGGTGGATGTTGTGAAGACTTTACGATGGAAAGGATTCTGCGATTATCCTCCACTTTTGTCTTCTATAGAGGTCCAGTCCTTTTTGAGTTCCCAAGCTCACCAGTGCACTGTTTTTTGTAGAACGTACCAAACTGTTAATTTGGCCACTCTTAACATTTCTGCTATCTCCCTAATGGATTTTTCCTTATTTTTCGACCTAATGATGGTCTGTTTCTGTTCCATTCGGAGCTCCTTTGTCCACATCTTGCTTCTTTACAGAAACAAGCTTCCAATTACAAATTCCACGTCTGGAATCAGCTCTAGACTTTATACCTGCTTAATTGATGATACAGTAATGAGAGAATAGCCCATACAACCATTAAAGAGTGTCCCAGATAATTGTCCAATTACTTTTGCTCCCTTTAAAAAGAGGCAAGAACATATTAAAGAGCTGTAATTCTGAAACCCTTACACCAATAAGAATTTCAAAAACCTTCAATTATAGCTGAGAGTGTGCACTTTAAGCCCATATTGATTATATAATTGTTATGTTGTGATTAATAGCTAAAATGCCGACACTTGTGCCTAAGTCCAAATATTTCTGTACCTAAATGTATATCTATTATCTAACTGTATCCCTGAATCTACCTACTGACCAATATGTTCATCTACTTTACTATCTAATATTTCACTGTCATCTTTCTTTTAATCAAATATACCATCTAAATTGAACATTTAGAATTAATATCTATTAATCTTAAAGGGGTTGTCCGGGCTTATTTTTTATTTCATATTTATATCTAGGCTGCAAAATGTTGACAATCTGCAATATACATGTTGTCAACATTTTGCAGGGTTTCCTAGATATAAACACATTTACTGCTGGCAGAAAGTGTCCAGGGGGTGTGATTGTGCATACTGGTCGTTTACACCTACTGTAGCACAATCACACCCCCTCCCCTATACCTAGTATGGCCAGCCACCCCCAGGCCATACATGCCCGCCCCCTCCCCACTGTACTCTATTGAATGCCACCACTCCCAGGGATCCTACAGGCCGCCCCAGCCCCTAAATCACCACCCACCCTCTGCAAAACAGTGGTCCCCAGTGCACTGATACAAGGTGCCGAAACCGCTGCTGTGAAAGCGATTCCGGCACACTGTGTCAGTGCAGCCGGGGACCCGCTGCATATGTGTGCTGCTCTCACCCTCCATGTCCTGTGCAGCCGGTCCCGGTCCGCCCAGTCCCGGTCCGCCATGGTCCCGGTCCGCCCAGTCCCGGTCCGCCATGGTCCCGGTCCGCCCAGTCCCGGTCCGCCATGGTCCCGGTCCGCCCAGTCCCGGTCTTGTGCAGCCGGGGTCTGCACTGCAGCCGTATCTGTGCTGTGTGTGTGGAGCGGTGCCCGGCGCCTGATCTCCCCAGACCTCCAGTACCATAGAGCAGAGGCTGTGGAGCGGTCCTCTCTATACCGCTCCACCAGCTCTATGGTACTGGAGGTCTGAAGAGATCAAGCGACGGGCACCGCTCCACACACACAGCACAGATACGGCTGCAGTGCAGACCCCGGCTGCACAAGACCGGGACTGGGCGGACCGGGACCATGGCGGACCGGGACTGGGCGGACCGGGACCATGGCGGACCGGGTCTGGGCGGACCGGGACCGGCTGCACAGGACATGGAGGGTGACAGCAGCACACATATGCAGCGGGTCCCCGGCTGCACTGACACAGTGTGCCGGAATCGCTTTCACAGCAGCGGTTTCGGCACCTTGTATCAGTGCACTGGGGACCGCTATTTTGCAGAGGGTGGGTGGTGATTTAGGGGCTGGGGCGGCCAGTAGGATCCCTGGGAGTGGTGGCATTCAATAGAGTACAGTGGGGAGGGGGCGGGCATGTATGGCCTGGGGGTGGCTGGCCATACTAGGTATAGGGGAGGGGGTGTGATTGTGCTACAGTAGGTGTAAACGACCAGCATGCACAATCACACCCCCTGGACACTTTCTGCCAGCAGTAAATGTGTTTATATCTAGGAAACCCTGCAAAATGTTGACAACATGTATATTGCAGATTGTCAACATTTTGCAGCCTAGATATAAATATGAAATAAAAAATAAGCCCGGACAACCCCTTTAAATCTAATATACAAGTTAATATCTAATATCTATTCATTATCTATGTTTCTGTTTTCAAGAGAGCTGAAATGTAACTTGTATTCATGAAGGATCCCTTTCACAATTCTACAGCTTTTTCTTGAAATATCAAAGTATAGTTAACTAGCCCAGTGTTTCCCAACTCCAGTCCTCAAGGCACACCAACAGGTCATGTTTTCAGGATTTCCTTAGGATTGCATAGGTGATAATTTAATCACTTGCACAGGGGATAATTCCATCATCTGTCTAATGATAAGGAAATCCTGAAAACATGACCTATTGGTGTGCCTTGAGGACTGGAGTTGGGAAACACTGAACTAGCCTATAGTTTATGATGACAATCTCAATGATTGTAATTGGTGACTGCCAATACGTTTCCATTATAATGTAACTCACCTGTTTACACACGGGTAGAATGTTTTACTATAAGCTATGAATTCATAAAAGTCTTATAATTTTCTAGAGAAACCAGACAGCTATACTGTCATAAATCAGCCACTCACTGTGTAATATGTACGGTGTGAGTGACAGCTCAGTCACCTAATAGATGGAAGGGATTGTGCTGGGTGGTGAAGATACTGAATAACAGCAAAGCCGCCAAATCTGGGACTGGAGAGGGGTGGATATTATTCTGCAAATTTTGGATTGCATTGTAGCCTTATCCCAAGCTGGGGCTCCAAGGCTTCCTTCAGGTGTTACCCTTTAGGGTGGTTACCTTGCTATTTAGCTGGCTGGCAGTAGTCAGATCACTGCCTATTGTAGCTTTAAGCTTGGTGGTGTCTGCATGCTTTGTTCCTGTGCTCAGTCTTTTGCTTTGTTGTTGACCAACCTCTGACTTCTCTTCTGACTACCTGTTTGCCTAACCCCTTTCTCTTGATCTACCAAACTTGAATTTTGACCTCAGACTGAGACTTGACTACGCCTTTGACTACATCTTACTCCTTTTGATTATTACGAGCCCTCCTGGTATCTGACCCTGATAGCCAGCCTATGAATAGTGATATTGTCAAATATATCACCTTGCCCTTATGCGAGAATTAAAAGTGTTGTGTTTTTTCAGACCTTCTCGTGGTCATAAACAAATGATTTATAAAAGGGTTTGATCATAATTATAAATATATGTAGACTGTTATTTTGATGCCCATTTTTTACAAAATCTTCCAAATATTAACTTTCAGGGCACCTGTAAGTATTATAAGCCCTTCTAAGCTGTTCATATGGAAATACACAGTGGTGTGAAAAATGTACCGCATTTACACCCTTCCTGATTTCTTATTCTAATACATGTTTGTCGCACTTAAAGGGATCCTGTGACCTCCGAAAAGCCACCTAACCTATCAATACATGTCCCTGCACCTTCCTATTACCATTATAACTATCCCTCTCTCTGCTAAATGCCTGCTTTTAATGTTCTAAAAAATATTTTTACTTACTAATTAGGATGATAATGAAGCGGGGCTATATGCAATAGTCCCCCTAGGCATGTTGATTTGCAGCCTCCAGTATCCTTTATCACGCCCCCATGGGCATGGGCGTGATCTTGAAGCCTGGCTCCCTACGTTCTGCTATGCAGCCTTCCTGTGGGAATGACGCTGAACGCGTCATTTCCGGAACCGCAGGCCCCTTAGCAACTCAATATTTATCTTAGCAGCGGCACAGCGCTACTAAGCGGGGCTCCATAGAACCCCACACAGCAGCGTACACCGCTGCTAAGGTAAATATTGGGTTGCTAAGGAGTCATAGCAACCCGATGTTTACCTAAGCAGTGGTGTGCGCTGCTGTGCGGGGTTCTATGGAGCCCCACTTAGCAGCGCTGTGCCACTGCTAATATAAATATCGAGTTGCTAAGGGGCCATAGCAAGCGGATATATATATATATATATATGCAAAAGAATTAGAAATCAGGAAGGGGCAAACACTTTTTCACACCACTGTAGGTCATAGAAAGTTAAACAAATGATACCTTGATTTCTTCAATGCAATGTCTTATTCCAGAAAGTCCACATTTTCTAATGCAAATGAGTGAATAACATCCATGGGCCGACACAGATCTCCCTGAGAGTCTGACTCCAGAGCTTATTTTAAATTAAAGAGAGTGTTACCAGTGTGAGTCATGTAATGAAAGGCACTATACTCTCATAATCACAGAAAGGTCTGCAGTGAAATCAGAATACAGTACAGCAGAAGTGAACTTTGTCTAATTACAAACACATTTGCAGCAGCAATTGTCCAGTCACAGTGCTGTCAGCTCTGCTGTACTGCTCACCTCCTACACTGGCTGCCTGTGAGATAGAAGCTGAAGCACTGTGAGAAGATTGCAGCTGCAAATGTTTTTGTAATGAAACAAACTTCACTTCTGCTGTACTGTAGCTTACTTGCTCCACTTTGTTAGCTCTGATTTTATTTCAGAGGTGTGTTTATATGAGAGAAAAGTGTCAGTCGTTACATGTCTCATTGGTAATGCCCTTTTAATTTATAATAAGCTCTGGAGGCAGATCCTCATGGAGATCTGTGTCTAATCAATGGATCTTAACAATTCACTTACATGTGACAAAAATGTGAAAATCTGATCATAAGATATCAAGGTATTACTTTATTCAACTCTATGACCTACATTCCATATAGGACAATTTAGGAGGGTTGATCCTACTGACAGATTAACTTTGAGATTGAAAATAATTCAAATAACATTGCCTGGTACGTTTTTATAGACATAGTATGGTGCTCATAAAAACATTGATTTCCTTCTGGTAACTAAAAGTTGGCCAACTATCATCCACTTAGCTCAGTCATCCAGCTCAACTCAGAACTGTGCTCTACAGACTATCCATGTAATTCTGTGGTAGTTCTAAAAACAAGGACTAGTAACAAATTATATTCCTTTCAATGAGGCTAATTTATCAGATTTGTGAGCATGCATAACCAATCTCTGAAAGCATTAGCTTGTGATTTTTTGTTAAATTAATTTGTTCCAACTGATATTTAGATTTGTTTTTTGATGCACATTGAATAATAACACAAACACATGGCAAAGTCTGGCTGCCAAGGAAAACAGGGCCTCTGACCAAACATTTTATTCCACTGAAATAACACTTTGCCTCTGGCAATAAAAACAGACATTGAGGATAACATTTCCCCCTCTCTCCCTTTGTGTTGTGTGAAACAAAATGACTGTGATGAAAAAAAATGTTAAGTACCTCATGAAAAGGTCTCTTTTGAGAAAACCACAAAAACTGTGGTTTACTTGACTTCTAAGTATCACTAATGAAAAACAGTTACATGTTACATATCAAGACAAGATGGTCCATCCACAGACAGTCATTAGAAGGAAAGCTATGTTAAAAAAACCTTTCATGGTCTTCAAAAATGGCATTTTATTGTTTTAGAATACCCTCAAATTCAGTACAATATGATGACAAATATCTTCACTAAATCCTCACATTTCTCTATTACCTAATGACAATTAGTTAATTAGACTTTGGAAGAAATAATGCATTTTAAGTATGATTGAAGAGCTTTGCCAGCTAAAAACTAATATACCTTATAACAATAATCAGTATTAAGATCCCAACACTATTGGGGTCCACTTTTTGACTCAATGACTAGTTGTCAGACTTTCCAATAATAATATATCTGGTTTACCAACTTCTAGCCAGAAGGTGATAAATAGGTTGTCATGCTCTAATACATATTGAAGACATTTAAAGCCTAATTTGAAGTGATTATCAAGGACTTTTATTATTTTTGTGTCTGTGACAAAAACTGACAGGGAGGTAGTTGTGAACTACCGTTTGGTCTGCTGACTCCACACTCTGCCGACTCAGATGGTCTCGTACTTCTGCCAGCTATTTTATGGCTTCTGAAGACATCATGTCACAAGTGTAGAGTCTTCTCTTCCACTCTGCTTTGTTGACAGGGTGTCTTTGCTGATCTCATATTAACTGACTTCTGGCTGCCCGTTGTCTAACTGCAGGGAGCCAAATGTCAGTCACCTTGAAGTCTGCAATGACGCCCTGTTGACAGACCAGACAATGAACAGCTGCTCTGTGTTGAAAGATGAAATGAAGCGTGAGAATTTTCAGCTAAGTCCGCAAAGAAGGTTCCCATGCAGAACAGGCAGCTACCTGCTTGTTAGTTTTTAGCCCTATACACAAAAATAATAAAGCCCTGATAATTGTTTTAAGGCCTTATACATTTCCCAAACATATTTTCCACTATTACTGATTTCATCAAGCAACACTGCTCTATATTTTTTGATAAGCTGACATAATGTGCATAGTTGTTGGAAAGGTGCCCATTACACCTCAATGTTCATTTAGTAGACATCTCTTCTGACTCCACCATAACAGTTAAATCTTCAGATTGGCTGAGCAATCATATATCATCTAAAGATAAAGTGGAATGACTCCTCTGGCAGCTGCTTATCAACAACCAAACAGAAGGATATGACAATTCAATGAAACTGCCCTATCCTTGTATCTCCCAACCTCATCTGTTGCAGGACAGTCCGGAGGCCCATACACATTAGACGGCTGGCTGATCCTGCCAATCATTTTAGCTGACATTTATATAGTGTATATGGGGTTGTAAAATCTACCATTAACTTGTATGCTAAGTAGAGTATCACTTCCTTCATTCCTTTTGACATTTTCAATTACATAAAAGTTGGAAGACTGCCAAGCACAATAGCTAACTGGTCCTATCATATCAACAACAGTAGTTCATCTGATTTTTATGTGATAAGTATATTGCCAGCTTTACTTGCTAAACAATTCTCCTTGTAACAATATAGGCAATGTGAGTGTCACATGTGGAGCAGATGAGGAGAATGGAGCAGAAAGGGATATTGAGCAAGGGCAACTGGGAGTCTAGCCTGACCCTGGACTTGTGATCCCTGACTAGCCCTGTTCCTGAAGGTACCTCTGAAGGTGAGGAGGTCCGACCACGACCCTTTGTGTCAACTCCTCAACCTGCCCTCTGCTAGGAGCCCCTACCTCCACCCACGAACCAGGTAAAGGACACCATTCCAAAGGAAGAGGACATCAGCTGCTCCAGCAGCACGTCTGCACAGCACAGGTCCTAGATGAGAATAAACTCAATTTGCAACACCTAGTGGAGGGAAGTGTTGCTATTTCAATGCTAAGGGAGTTGAGATCTGAATGCTAAGACACACCCTTCCACCTCCACCTCCACCTGAGCTATGACTCACTCTTCCACCTGCAGAGGTGCAAAGAGCATACTAAGGTAAAAAAAAATCTATTAGATAGTACAGCAGCAACACTCAAGGACTACAAAGGCAGTCAATATGTGGCAGTACCCCTCCATTATGAGAGGCCTCTGGACTCCAAACCGGACACATCTGGCAACGGTCTAAACTTCCTGAGTAAGATATGTGGAAGATATTACGGGTCCATAGCAACGGAGGAAGTTCTAGCTGAAGAACACGGGGTTGCAAATGGCCGATATACTAAATGGACCAATAACTCCAGTAATAAGAGCTCCAGCTGTACACTTACACCTTATGTGTTTTGACAGCACCCACAGATAATCATTCACACTCAGGTCTGGACCTGAATGTTTATTGCCATTCACACTGTCACAGACAACGAGGATCATTTCTCAGGGGGACAAACAGCAGAGATGTTTCCCTGTCTCTTCTCAGGAGACCTTCTCACAGACAGCTTAATGGGAGTCACCACCCTCCCCCTATAACACTTCTCAGGATAGCACCTGAGCCCATTATCAATCTGACGTGTAGGCTGGGTTTTGCCCCTACTCTTAGGTAGGTGTTTAACCACCTCCGCTGGAGACATTGGAGCAGTCCTGACCAACATGGCAGAGACAGTAGTACTCAGGCTCTTATCCTCAAGGGATATCAGTGGCTGAGAAACGGGTTTAGCGCGGTATGGACAGACCCTAATAAAGTGATCAACTTGACCACAAAAGAAACAAAATCTCCCAACCTCATGAACTGCAGAAGGTCTAGTATGAGAAATCACATTCCCCCACTACTTAGGTACATCAGGACCTACACATGTAACCTCCACAGCAGGGATGGGCAACAGGGGCAGGGTTGGTTCAGGTCTCTCTCTCAGGTGTCTGTCCAACCTAATAGCAAGCACCATAGCAGCCTCCAGCGACTCCAAAGCAGCATACTGAGTCATGGAGTCTTGTAGCCGACCTAACAAACCAAGACAGAACTGACTCCTAAGAGGAAGGTCATTTCACTAAGTGTCAGTGGCACATCTCCTGAACTCAGGTAGAACTTTCCTGAGAGAATTCCTCCACCAGGCATGCAAAAGCTCATGTTGAAGCTATAGTGGCTATGGGGAATATATTAGGACAAAGATTATGTCATACGTGGAGTGGATAAGGAGAATGGAGCAGGAAGGCATAACGGGCAAGGTCAACCGGGAGGCTAGTCTGGCCCTGGACTTAGGTCCCTGACTGGTACCTCTGAAGGTGAGGAGTCACCACCCTCAACCTTCCCTCTGCTAAGAGCTCCTACCACCACCCACAGACCAGGAAAAGGACATTACTCCAATGGAAGGGGACAGCAGCTGCTCCAGCAGCACGTCTGCACAGCAGGGGTCCTAAATGAGAATGAACTCAATCTGCGACACTTAGCGGAGGGAAAAGTAGCTATTTCAAGGCTAGGGGAGTGGAGATCTGAATGCTAAGACACAGCCCTCCACCTCCATCTGAACTATGACTCACTCCTCCACCTGCAGAACCGCAAACAGCAGACTACGGAAAATAAATGGAATTAAATAGCACAGCAGCAACACTCCAGGACTGCATAGGCAGTCAATACGTGACAGTGAGAAGGCATTGGTTACTGATATAAAAGTAATTCATGCTATTTTATAGGGGTAAGAAAATTATCTTATTGATCTCTTATATTAGAGCTAAAAACAAAGAAACAAAGATAATAATTCTGTAGGTGACCTGGTGGACGTAAAAAAGGATAGAAATACGGCTTACAGTAAGAAGATTTTTCTTGATTCAGAAAATATGAGCTTAAACGTCAACACCTAAGCATTAACACCTTAACCCGTAATGGGACATCATGGGTTCGGTTCCGGTGTTTGATGTGAGCTCTGCGCTCACATCAAACACCTGACATCTCAGCTGACCTCATCAGCTGAGATATCGGGCTTACAGCACCGATTGGATCCGTGATCGGATCGGTACTGTTAACCCTTTGAATCCCGCTGTCATTCACTGACAGCGGGATCCAAAACCACTACGGCGGGGATTGCGTCATTCCCCACCGAGATTGAACACCCCACAATAAGATTGCGGGATCTCTGGTGCTATATGTGTAGCCTTGGGTTCTGGTGTGAAGCAGGAGAGCAACAAAACGAAAAATCGCCAGGTGGTGAAGGGGTTAAAAAGACTGTTCGCAGTTACTATCTAATGTTGGAAACTGAGTGCAAGAGGGATTGACCATAATCCACCCTTCTTTGGTCTGGTTATAATTTATTTAAAATTTTGAAGTTATCAAAATTAATTAATTAAAAACCACATCAGGTAAGTGAACAAAACATTAGGAAATTCTGGGAGGCATGGGTCCCTGGATCAGGTCTATGAAAGAATATGAAGGAAAGAGATACGTTGACTCTATACAGAAATGTTAGATCCTAGGGCGTTTTAAAGACGTCATTCGAGTTTGGTAGTTTTTTTTAATTGTCTTCCTCATCAGGGCTGCGTGGGAGGGACTGATTTTTTTTTCTTGGTGGAGGGTTATGTGTTGCATAGATGTATGTATTTTATATCTATGTATTTTTTCTAATGATTATTAAAGTATTTAAATATTTTTTAAAAACCCATCAGTTTCTACATATGAATTATTTCCAAATGCACATCTTAGACTAGTAAGACATCTACGGAAAGTACTGAAATACATGGTGCACTGGATGCAAAGCTTGCTTCTTATTTCAACGTCTGAGCATCTGCTTGTATTTAAAATATGCACAGAATGTTTTAGTGAGTTCCCATCCATTACTGGAACTATCACGTAAGGAACCAATGGGTTCTGGGCACATTCCAAGTCAGTAATCTGTGTGAATAAAGCAAAGTCGCTCATCCAAAGAGGTTTAATTTTTGACATTCCTTCTAGATAAGCAAAAATAAAATATCGACTGTTTTGCCAACAAATAGGAATTATTACAGGAAAATAGAAGAGAAGTTTGGATAGATTGAACAGCCATCTGTACACAAGATCATAAAAATTCCCTCTACTACGTAAAATATTCTGAACTAGCTTCAGATTTAGTACAATTTCTCTGATCTTGGAGCCATTGGTGAAAAAATCATTAGAGACCTCAGTATTTAAATTCCTACAGCATATCTTTGTCATTGGTTTACTTAAACGCATATTAAGTGCAAACCGATGTTACTCCTGTTCTTGTGAGATTATAAATCGCACTGTACTTGCTGTGGTGTGGTGCAAGTTAAATCATTTATATCATTCTAAACTATGGCAGGTGGTGTTACAAACTAAGATAATCTAAAGGCAGATTTACAACACTTGATTTTGATATGTCCCATCAGAATACCTTATGTCATCAATCCATCCATTCTCTAAACTGCTGTAGATAATACTATAATAGGCTATCTCCACCAGTTCCATAGAGAATAAATCTAACGGTGTGGAGTGCTTGCGATATTTTGAGTTGGAATATCAGAGCACTATACTCAAATTAATGAAAATCCTAAAGGTAACACCTCCACTGATCTGCAAATTATGGGAACTAACGCTAAAGGCCCCGTCACACAGGGTGACATCGCCGCCAATTACATAGGCGACGTAGGGGCATGACCTATCGGCGGCGACATTGCCCCTACGTCACCTCATGTAAAGGGGCGATGTCGGCGCCGCCGGGAGGTTGCCTGGTTTCAGAGCACTGCTCTGAAACCAGGCGACCAATCTGGGGCGATGTGCACACATCGCCCCATGTAACCGGCCGCCAGAGACTTGTCAGGCGATGGGAGCTATAGGCTCCCATTGTCCTGCATCGCCGCTGGGGTTTTCAGACACCCCGGCGGCGATGCCGCCTGTCAGCTCGCCGACGTGGGGCTGGAGATGTCGCCCCGTGTTAATGAGGGACGCTGACGGGGCGCCAAAAAACGTATGCGCACCCGCCAGTCGCCACCGACATCTCCAGCCCCGTCACCAGGTGTGACGGGGCCTTGAATCTGCCGCTTTTGGGGGGGGGACACAAGCCACCTGTTACCAGCTAGACATGGAAACCACAAGCTGCCCTAAAGACATGCTGTGATGAGCTTTCATTTCTTTTGAAGCGTCAGGAGAAATAGCTGAAATGTATGTTTAGCTTAAATGTAGAAATTAATGAAGAAGGTAAAAAGGAGAAAAACTTTTCCACTGTTTCTGTATGCTACTGAAGCAAACAGCCTTGTAGATATCACAGGCATTAATTTCCTACTGATTCCTTCCATCTTCTTTTTGGCAGACAGATAATTTAGGGCCAAGGCTTAGTGTGCCAGGATTCCTGCTGCAGACAGTAACTGGGAAGGTATTTCTTCTACAGTCAATTTTCTTTTAGATTTCTTCTGCAGTTAATTTCTCTAAAACTAGGCACAAGATCATTAGAAGAAGAGACATGGCTGATCGACACAATTATAAGAACAAATCTAAACCATATGGACAAATGTATTGGGAAGCCTACACACTACCCTTAAGGAACTTTTATGACATCCCATTCAAAACTGTTGCTCCTTTTGCAGGTAAAATAACTTCTGCCCTTCTTGGAAGCCTTCTACAAGATTTTGAAGTGTCTTTGGGGAAATTTTAGGCCATTCATCTCGAGGAGCATTTGTGAGGTCAGATACTGATATTGGATGAAAGCGTCTTGCTTGCGATCTCTATTCATCCCAAAGGTGTGCAATGGGGTAGAGATCAGGTCTCTTTGTCGGCCAATGGCATTCTTTCACAACAATCTAACCCAGCCAGGAATTTGTGCACTTTGCTTTGGGTAATGGCACACAGTTATAATGGAACAGAAAAAAGCTTTTCCTAAACTGTTCTAAAAACATCGGAAACATGCACTTGTCTCAAATGTCTTGTTTGCTGAAATATTAAGATTTCCCTTTAAAAAAATCTAATGGAGCTAAGCCAACTGCTGAAAAACACCAAAATAGCATTATCATTCCTCCACCAGACATAATTGCCACACTGGAGTCAGGAAAGTAATGTTCTTCTGGCTTTCTCAATAGTACATGTTTCTATTGCTTTAGAGTCCAATGCAAGCAGCTACTTGGCCATGGAAACAAATACTAAGAAGCTCACATCAGACAGTTTGTGAGGAGGTTTGGATCTCTGCAATTATTGAGTCAGCAAAGCATTGGCGACTTTTACGCACTAAACACCTCACCATTGGCGACTCTGCTCTATAACTTTACGTAGTCATCCATTTTGTGGCTGAGTTGCTCCGATTCCTAAATCCTTCCACTTTTCAATTATAACCACTCAGTTGATTGTGGAATATGTAGGAGGGACGACATTTCTCTGACTTGTTACAATGATAGCATCTACTTACAGTACTGCAATCTAATTCAATTAGTTACTTATAACCCACTCTTTCACAAATGTTTGTAAACCCAGACTGCATGGCTAGTAGACTGAATGAGGACTGAATGAAAGACTCAAATTAAAGGATTTCTCAAAAGTACAGCTGCAATAGAAAACAACAAATGGTCAGGAGAAGGGAATTTTAAGAGAAAGAGTAATTTATTTTTTTATTGCTTTTTGGTTTTCATTAAAGGGTTTTGTGCTCTTTCAGAAAATCTTGGTCTCCGGCTGCAGTTTAGTATAAAAAACAAATAAACCACAATTTAATCACCACTCCTGGGTCCAGTGCTGAGTCTCTGGTACAACTAATAGTTTCTGGCAATAGCTGCCACGCTGTTGTTGATATAATGTCCACTCCGGAGTAAATTCAGGATCGAACCCAAAGACAGAGATTGAGTGCAGTGCATATAATATATATATATATATATATATATATATATATATATATATATATATATATACTACCATTCCAAAGTGTGAGGTCAGTTAGAAATCTTCTTATTTTTTAAAGAAAAGCACTTTTTTTTCAATGAAGCTAGCATTAAATGAATCAGACATACACTCTATACATTGTTAATATGGTAGATGAATATTCTAGCTGCAAATGTCTGGTTTTTAATGCAATACCTACATAGGTGTATGGAGGATCATTTCCAACAACCACCACTCCAGTGTTTTAATGGTACATTGTGTTTGCTAACTGTGTAAGAAGGCTAATGAATGTTTATAAAACCCTAGAAAACCCTTGTATATTGGCACACCTGAAACAGTTTTGAAACAGTTTGGCTGATTAGAGAAGCTATAAAATTGAGCTTCCTTTGAGCTAGTTGAGAATCTGGAGCATTACATTTGTTTGTTCTATGAAACTCTCAAAATAGCCAGAAAAAGAGACCTTTCATGTGAAACTCAACAGTCTATTCTTGTTCTTACAAATGAAGGCTATTCCATGCGAGAAGCTGCCAAGAAACTGAACATTTCCTACAAGTGTGTCTTACTCCCTTCAGAGGAGAGCACAAACAGGCTCTAACTAGAGTAGAAAGAGAAGTGGGAGGCCCCACTGCACAACTGAGCAACAAGACAAGTACATTAGAGTCTCTAGTTTGAGAAATCAACGTCTCACAGTTCCTCAACCGGCAGCTTCATTAAATAGTACCTGCAAAATGCCAGTGTTAATGTCTACAGTGAAGAGGTGACTCCGGGATGCTGGACTTCAGGGCAGAGTGGCAAAGAAAAAGCTATATCTGAGACTGGCTAATAAAAGGAAAACATTAATATGGGCAAAAGAACACAGACATTGGACAGAGGAAGATTTGAAAAAAGTTTTAGGGACAGATGAATCAAAGTTTGAGGTGTTTGGATCACACAGAAGAACATTTGTGAGAAGCAGAACAACTGAAAAGATGCTGGAAGAGTGCCTGACGCCATCTGTCAAGCATAGTGGAGGTAATGTCATGGTTTGGGGTTACTTTGGTGCTGGTAAAGTGGGAGATTTGTACAAGGTAAAAGGGATTTTGAATAAGGAAGGCTATCACTCCATTTTGCAACACCATGCCATGCTGTAATTGCTGCAAAGGGAGCATTCTTTGACAAAAGCAAAGTTTAAAGGAGAAAATTATTATTTCAAATCAAAATCATTATTTCTAACCTTGTCAATGTCTGGACTATATTTTCTATTCATTTTGCAACTCATTTGATAAATAAAAGTATGAGTTTTCATGGAAAACACAAAATTGTCTTGGTGACCCCAATCTTTTGAACGGTAGTGTATATGTACAGTGGGAGAAATAAGTATTTGATCCTTTGCTGATTTTGTAAATTTGCCCACTGACAGGGACATGAACAGTCTATAATTTTAAAGGCAGGTTAATTTTTACAGTAAGTGATGGAATATCTGAAATAAGATCCAGAAAATGACATTGTGTAAATTATATAAATGTATATACATTTTGCAGAGAGAAATAAGTATTTTTTTGATCCCCTACCAACCATTAGGAGTTCTGACTCTTATATACCACTAGCTGTGAGCCCGATGCAAATGCATCGGGTGTCTAGAATATTTTTTTTTTTTTTTAGATTTTCAAATAATAATCCAATATAGTAGATAGGAATTTTTTATTTTATTATTTATTTTGTTTTGTTTTTTTACTATTTTTATTATTATTAAATGTATTTATTATTTGTTATTTTATGAAAATTTATTTGTATTAAAATTATTTTATTTTATTTAAAAACCGCATCTGCGGCGCGGTTGCGGTAATCCCCATAGAAAGTATAGGGGGACTTGCGGCAGGTGCGGCAAAACCGCACTTGCCGCACCTGCCGCAAGTCCCCCTATACTTTCTAAGGGGATTACCGCAACCGCGCCGCAAGTGCTCGCACTCAGCCAGCGACTCGCAATGCGGCGCGGTTGCGGTAATCCTTATGGGGATTACCGCAACCGCGCCGCAAGTGCTCGCACTCAGCCAGCGACTCGCAATGCGGCGCGGTTGCGGTAATCCTTATGGGGATTACCGCAACCGCGCCGCAAGTGCTCGCACTCAGCCAGCGACTCGCTGCCGCACCTGCCGCAAGTCCCCCTATACTTTCTATGGGGATTACCGCAACCGCGCCGCAAGTGTAGCGACTCGCAATGGCCTCGCGGCCATTGCTCGCGCTACACAGCGACTCGCAATAGATCCCCATTGAAAGTATAGGGGGAGTTGCGGCAGATGCGGCAGCTGAGGTAGCGACTCGCAATGGCCTCGCGGCCATTGCTCGCGCTACCTCAGCGGTAAATCGCTAACTTTGTAGCCGGGCCTCTGGTTCTATTTTCGGCCAGCGACTCGCAATGGCCGCTTCGCGGCCATTGCTCGCGCGTGGTGACGTCACAGCGTGACATAGCCACGGCGTTTTCGGGGTCCGACACAAAAATGCCTACGGCAATTATATAGTAGATTTGGACGCTCCTTATCAACTCATTAGCTGGGATCAATGTCACCAAGAAAACCATTGGTAAATCATCACACTATCATGGATTAAAATCCTGCAGCGACCGCAAAATACCACTGCTCAAGAAGGAACATGTCTGAAGTTTGCCAATAAACACCTTGGTGATTCTGAGAGTGATTTAGAGAAGGTGCTGTGGGTAGATGAGACAAAAATTGAGCTCTTTGGCATTAACTTAACTCGCCGTGTTTGAAGGATGAGAAATGCTGCCTATGACTCAAAGAACACAGTCCCCACATTCAAAAATGGCAGTGGAAACATTATGTTTTGGGACTGTAGAAGCACAGGATTACTTCACCACTTCAATGGGACAATGGAAGGAGCCATGTACCGTAAAATTCTAAGTGACAACTTCCTTCCCTCCACCAGGACATTAAAAATAGGTAATGGCTGGGTCTTGCAGCATGAAAATTACCCAAACCATAAAGCCAAGGCAACAAAGGAATGGCTCAAAAAGAAGCACATTAAGGTCGTGGAGTGGCCTAGCCCAGTGTTTCCCAACTCCAGTCCTCAAGGCACACCAACAGGTCATGTTTTCAGGATTTCCTTAGGATTGCACAGGGGATAATTCCATCATCTGTGTAATGATAAGGAAATCCTGAAAACATGACCTGTTGGTGTGCCTTGAGGACTGGAGTTGGGAAACACTGGCCTAGCCAGTCTCCAAACCTTAAACCCATAGAAATCTTATGGAGGGAGCTAAAGCTCTGAGTTGCCAAGCGACAGCCTTAAACTCTTAATGATTTAGAGATGATCTACAAAGAGGAATGGACCAAAATTCCTCCTGACATATACGCAAACCTCATCATCAACTACAAGAAATGTCTGATTGCTGTGCTTGCCAACAAGGGTTTTGCCTCAAGTATTAAGTGTTGCTTAACAGAGGGTTCAAACACTTATTCTTTCTGCAAGTGCAAATAACGTTATATAATTTAGACAATGTGATCTTCTGGATTTTATTTTTGATATTCTATCTCTCGCTGTTAAATTAACCTAGCCTTAAAATTATAGGCCGTTCATTTCCTTGTCAGTGGGCGAACTTACAAAATCACAAAGGGATCAAATATATATATTTATATATATATATATATGTATATGTATATATATATATATATATATATTGATTTCGATAAATTAGAGTATCATCAAAAAGTTAATTTATTTCAGCAATTCACCACATAAAGTGAAACGCATTTATTGTATAGAGTCATTAAAAACAAAGTGATCTATTTCAAGTGTTTATTTCTGCTAATATTGATGATTATGAATGAAAACCCAAAAGTCATTATCTTAGAAAATTAAAATAATTAACACAAAACAGCTGCAAAGGCCTACTAAGCGTTTAAAGAGGACCTGTCACCCCCTGGTGCATTCCAAAGTGAAAGCACCACTGAATACAGTGTGTATGCTGCATTCAGGAAAGGGGTCTCCCATATCTCTACCGCCGTAACTTGTAAAAAACATTTTTGAAAGTTTTAAGATAAGAAGTCCGGAGGGACATACTAATTTCTCATTCCTCGCTGTTCACAGGGTCCTCCCGCCCCCTGCCTCTCTCTTCTGCCTCCTGCCTCAGTGTTGGCTCCAGCCTGTGTGGGTCTCCCCTCCTCGCCTGCGCCTCAGTGTCTGAATTCATGCAGACGCACAGCAAGGAATTGGTAGGAGTGGGTCCTGGCTGCTGGAATGGAGCATGAATGGGAACGTCAGCACCAGATTGCCGCCCTGCTGCATGCATACAGCATATTGTTTAGCAAGGTGGGCTTCGACGCTGATGTTCCCATGCATGCGCCGTTTCAGCAGCCGGAACCCGCTTTTTCCAATTCTTCGCTGTGCGCTTGTGTGAAGGAGGGTACACTCACACAGGCAGGAGGCGGGACAGAGAGGCAGGAGGCGGAACAGAGAGGTAGGGGGCGGGAGGACCCTGTGAACAGCGAGGAATGAGAAATTAGTAAGTTCCTTCAGACTTCTTATCTTAAAACTTTCAAAAGTGTTTTTTACAGGTTACAGTGGATAAAGGTAGAAACATGGGAGACCCCTTCCCTGAATGCAGCATGCACACTGCATTTAGTGGTGCTTTCACTTTGGAAAGCACCAGGGGGGTGACAGGTCCTCTTTAAAATGGTCCCTTAGTCTGGTTCAGTAGGTTACATCATCATGGGGAAGCACCACAAAAACAACCCAGGAGTCAGGCCAAATATATACAAATGTAAGACCTTTATTACGGTAATTAATTACAACTTGTTTTAAAAACAAAGACATTGAAAAAACTGGTACACAATACAGGTAAACCTACAAGGTATTGGTAATACTGCACACGGAACATAAGGAACTACTATCCAATACAATGGCTACTAAATCTGGCATAAAATTATACTCTATCCCGCAATCATGGGGAAAACTGCTGACTTGACAATTGTTCAGAAGGCAGTCATTGACATACTCTGCAAGGAGGGTAAGCCACAAAAGATCATTGCTAAAGAACCTGGATGTTCACAGAGTGCTGTATCCAAGCATATTAATGGACAGTTCAGTGGAAGGAAAAAGTGTGGTAAAAAAAGGTGCCAAGTAACTGGGAATATCGGAGACTTGAAAGAATTGTTAAGAAAGGGCCATTCAAAAATTTGCGGGAGTGGACTACTACTGGAGTCAGTGCTTCAAGAGACAACACATACAGACATATCCAGGACATAGGCTACAAATGGCGCATTCCTTGTGTCAATTCACTCATGACCAAGAGACAACACAAGAAATGTCTTACCTGGGCCAAGGAGAAAAAGAACTGGCCTCAG
The DNA here is from genome assembly GCA_033576535.1 of Allobates femoralis. Lineage (NCBI taxonomy): Eukaryota > Metazoa > Chordata > Amphibia > Anura > Aromobatidae > Allobates > Allobates femoralis. The sequence continues at coordinate 634,337,775 of JARQOC010000003.1, forward strand.
TGGTCCAAGGTGTTGTTTTCGAATGAAAGTAAATTTTGCATTTCTTTTGGAAATCAAGGTTCCATAGTTTGGAGGAAGAGTAGAGAGGTCACAATCCAAGCTGCTTGAGGTCTAGTTTGAAGTTTCCACAATGAGTGATGGTTTGAGGAGCCATGTCATCTGCTGGTGTAGGTCCTCTGATTTTTTTCAAGACCAAAGTATGCACTGCCATCAACCAAGAAATTTTAGAGCACTGCATGCTTCCCTCTCTCGACAAGTTTTTTGGAGATAGAAATTGCATTTTGCAGCATTACTTGGCACCTGTCCACACTGCCAAAAGTAACAATACCTGGTTTAATAACCACAGTATCACTGTGCTTTATTGTCCAGCAAACTTGCTTAATCTAGACCCAATAGAAATTCTATAGGGTATTGTCAAGAGGAAGATGAAAGACACCAGACCTAACAATGCTGATAAGATGAAGGCAGCTGTGAAGGCCACCTGGGCTACCATAATACCTCACCAGTGTCACTGGTTGATCGCTTCAATTTAAAAATCATTATTTCAGTTGGTCTTACATAATATTCTAATTTTCTAAGAAAATGACTTTTGGGTTTTCATTGGCTGTAAACATAATCATCAACATTAACAGAAATAAAACTGTGAAAAAGATCATTTTGTTTGTAATGACTCTATATCTGTGTTTCACTTTCTGTATTGAATTACTGAAATAAACTAACTTTTTGATGGTATTCTAATTTATTGAGAGGCACTAGTATATAGGAGTCTGAAGATCCACCTTTTCAGACAAGCCTATAAATATTTTCTCAAGGAACTATGTGCATATATAGATAGATAGATAGATAGATAGATAGATAGATATAGATATATATACATATATATATACACAGGGGTTGGACAAAATAATGGAAACACCTGGCAAAATCAACAAAAGTTAGTTTAATATGGTGTAGGTCTACCTTTTGCAGTGATTGCTGCCTCAACTCTCCGAGGTATGGATTCATACAAGGTGATATCATTGGCCCGGCGGATCTCCACGAAAGAGCACCCCAGATCATCACAGAACCTCCGCCATGTTTTACGGTTGGGATAAGGCAGTCTGGATGGAATGCTTCTTTCGTCTGTCTCCAAACGTACACTCGGCCGGAGGTCGGAAAATGGGGAAAACGATGATTCGTCTGAGAATATCACATGTTTCCACTGCTCGAGGGACCAATTCTGGAGGTTTCTACACCACTCTAAATGCTTGGAAACATTTGTTATTGAGAGCAGCGGTTTTCTAATTGCAGCTCTTCCATGGAATCCAGATTTGTGCAGCTCCCAACGAACAGTTTTCGTGGAAATTGGGTTCTGTAGGTGATCATTGAGCTCAGCAGTGATTTTCGGAGCCGTAGTCTTGCGATCCTCTCTCACAATTCGCTTTAGATTCCGACGGTTTCTCTCAATCAACTTCGACTTTTGGCCGGACCTGTGCTTTGCTGCAGACGTTTTTCCTTGTCTTTCAAACGCAGTCATTACTTTGGAGACAGTACCTCTTGACACGCCAAGCATTCGGACACTTTCTGTTACACTAGCGCCTGCCATACAAGCACCAACAATTTGGCCTTATTGAAAATCCGAAAGGTCTGCCATTGCTATCAGGTTCTCATCAATGTTCTTACAATTTGGCAAAACAAACAGTTAATTTACATACACATATCACTTAACACGAATAAACAGCTACAAAACATTAACATATGCCACGGTTTGCATGTTTATAACATGTTCGAATATTATGATGCCAAAATGTTGGGTGTTTCCATTATTTTGTCCAACACCTATATACGGTATATATATATATATATAGACTAGCTGTGAGCCCGATGCAAATGCATCGGGTGTCTAGAATATTTTTTTTTTTTTTTAGATTTTCAAATAATAATCCAATATAGTAGATAGGAATTTTTTATTTTATTATTTATTTTGTTTTGTTTTTTTACTATTTTTATTATTATTAAATGTATTTATTATTTGTTATTTTATGAAAATTTATTTGTATTAAAATTATTTTATTTTATTTAAAAACCGCATCTGCGGCGCGGTTGCGGTAATCCCCATAGAAAGTATAGGGGGACTTGCGGCAGGTGCGGCAAAACCGCACTTGCCACACCTGCCGCAAGTCCCCCTATACTTTCTAAGGGGATTACCGCAACCGCGCCGCAAGTGCTCGCACTCAGCCAGCGACTCGCAATGCGGCGTGGCCATTGCTCGCGCGTGGTGACGTCACAGCGTGACATAGCCACGGCGTTTTCGGGGTCCGACACAAAAATGCCTACGGCAATTATATAGTAGATAGCTACTTTTTGGGGGAGTCCAATACTTTTTTTGGGGGGTCCAATACTTTTTGGGGGGGTCCAATACTTATTGGGGCGCGTTCAATGCTTTTTGGGGTGCGTTCAATACTTATTGGGGCGCGTTCAATGCTTTTTGGGGCGCGTTCAATGCTTTTTGGGCCTGTTCAATACTTTTTGGGGGGCGTTCAATACTTATTGGGGTGTGTTCAATACTTTTTGGGGCGCGTTCAATACTTTTTGGGGCGCGTTCAATACTTATTGGGGTGCGTTCAATACTTTTTTGGGCGCGTTCAATACTTATTGGGGTGTGTTCAATACTTATTGGGACGCGTTCAATACTTTTTGTGGCGCGTTCAATACTTTTTGTGGCGCGTTCAATACTTATTGGGGTGTGTTCAATACTTATTGGGGTGTGTTCAATACTTATTGGGACGCGTTCAATACTTTTTGTGGCGCGTTCAATACTTTTTGGGGCGCGTTCAATACTTATTGGGGTGCGTTCAATACTTTTTGGGGCGCGTTCAATACTTATTGGGGTGTGTTCAATACTTATTGGGGTGTGTTCAATACTTATTGGGACGCGTTCAATACTTTTTGGGGCGCGTTCAATACTTATTGTGACGCGTTCAATACTTATTGGGGTGTGTTCAATACTTTTTGGGGCGCGTTCAATACTTTTTGGGGCGCGTTCAATACTTATTGGGGTGCGTTCAATACTTTTTGGGGCGCGTTCAATACTTTTTGGGGCGCGTTCAATACTTATTGGGGTGTGTTCAATACTTTTTGGCGCGCGTTCAATACTTATTGTGACGCGTTCAATACTTATTGGGGTGTGTTCAATACTTTTTGGGGCGCGTTCAATACTTTTTGGGGCGCCTTCAATACTTATTGGGGTGCGTTCAATACTTTTTGGGGCGCGTTCAATACTTATTGGGGTGCGTTCAATACTTTTTGAGGCGCGTTCAATACTTATTGGGGTGTGTTCAATACTTTTTGGAGTGCTTTGCTGGGCTAAACCTGAATGGTGCACAGGGGGTTAATCACATGAGTGAAGATGTGCTGATTGACTCACTGGGTTGCAGCTGGGAGTGAGTAGGCTGGAACCTGCCAGGTGTCTGAGTGAGGAGAGGACGATTCAGAAGTTCAGAGCACTGGCATGTGAAGAGGTGCTGGAAGTGATCCGTCCTCAGTGGGTAAGTGATGGGAGCCTACCAGCTGATGTGTGCATGGCAGCCAGTGTCCAAGGGCCAGGCGGTCACAGCTGACTTTGGGACATTGAGGGGGGGGGGCTGTGCGGCCATTGAGGGGGGGGGGGGGGTCTGTGCGGCCATTGGGGGGGGGGGGGGCGGGCTGTGCGGCCATTGGGGGGGGGTCTGTGCGGCCATTGGGGGGGTCTGTGCGGCCATTGAGGGGGGGGGCGGGCTGTGCGGCCATTGGGGGGGGGGTCTGTGCGGCCATTGAGGGGGGGGGGGGGTCTGTGCGGCCAGTAGTAGTAGTATGATTGATGATGATGATGATCTGTGATAGCGACTCGCAATGCTTGCACTACCCAGCGACTCGCAATAGCGGTAAATCGCTAACTTTGTAGCCGGGCCATGATGATGATGATGATGATGATGATGATGATGATGATGATGATCTGTGATAGTGACTCGCAATGCTTGCACTACCCAGCGACTCGCAATAGATCCCCATTGAAAGTATAGGGGGAGTTGTGGCAGCTGAGGTAGCAACTCGCAATGGCCTCGCGGCCATTGCTCGCGCTACCTCAGCGGTAAATCGCTAACTTTGTAGCCGGGCCTCTGGTTCTATTTTCGGCCAGCGACTCGCAATGGCCGCTTCGCGGCCATTGCTCGCGCGTGGTGACGTCACAGCGTGACATAGCCACGGCGATTCCGGGGTCCGACACGAAAATGCCTACGGCAATTATATAGTAGATATATATATATATTTATATACACACATCTGAGATCTACAATTTATATATATATATATATATATATATATATATATATACATATATATATATATGTATAGTAGAGAGAGAGAGAGAGATAGACATTAGATGGAATCAGTCTGTTTTACATTTCATACAAAAGAAAGGGAAAGAAAAAGGACGGTATTTTGAGCATATTAAGTTCCTTATCAGTTTGTGTTGTAATTTGAGTGGTTCTTAATTCCCACTTACACTGATAACCCAACTTTTGTTGTTTCTTCTAATAAGTAGTTTTTCCTGTTATCAATTCAAGGCCTGGTCAATAGCCGTCTGTGGGGCTGACAGGGGAGAAAGGTTTCAGGACATCTGCTTTTTTATGGCCACAACTAATTAATCATCATGTGAGCAGTTGCTGTGCAAACATAATATATGGTCCTATTACCAACTGAGAACAAAATATATTCTGGTGAAGTTTTCCCAAGCAGTCAAGAGGTAAAGGAAGCAATTTATTGGCCCTCTGTAATTGAAAGGCCAGACAAGTTAAATCCTTTAAAGGCCTTTCAAATTTGTAATTTTGTAACAAATGTAGATGTTCTGAATGTGTTATCAAATGCTGCTGCCCAGGAACACTGAGCTGTTACTCGTCAAATTGGCAGCATTGCCAACTAGCTTTTCTTACTTATTAAATCCTTTCAAATAATTATTTTAAACTTGGCATCAAATTTAAACATTGCAATATTATTTAAATATACTTTCCAGGCTGGCCTCAATTTATTAAGACAACCCCTTTAAAAGTGTATTTCCACATCATTTTACATTAATTTAGAAATACTAGATACTGTAGGGGCTGGCCCCATCTCTGTTGAGCAGATAGGAGTCCACTAAAGACTGTTTGTCGCATTCTCCATGCTCTTCAATAAAATGGTAGCCATGGTGCTTGCTTGTTCTTTCTATAACTTTTCTAGATACCAATGGAGATGGATGTGTGCCAGGCATACATGTTTCCTATACTGTTCATTCTTATACTATGTCAAAGCTTTTTAAAGGTTCGTTATTGACTTTTAGTATTACTACATCCAATTGGTGGCACTGGAGCTCTAGTCCTACACCTATCTGAAGAAGTTACTTACATATTCAAATTCCCAAGGGAGCATTCCATGGTCTATAAGGCAGGCTTCACATTTGCATTCGGCACTGCAGCGTATGCAGCGCATACGCATACGCAGTGCCGAACGCACTTTCATGTGAACGCAGCGGAGATTGTCCGCATGCATTCACATGAACATGTGATTGTCAGCTGCCCTGCCACCCAATCAGCGGCGGCGGAAGGGAGGCGGAGATCAGTGGCAGAGAACTCTGCTTTCCGGCCACCGCCGCTGATCTCTTCCTCCCTGCCGCGGCTAGTTTAAAATAGCCGGCGGGAAAGCCAGCGGTGAAAACACTTCACTGCGGGCTTTCCCGCTCTGCTAATTCAAATGATCAGCTGATGCGACAGCATCAGCTGTTCATTTGAATTAGCGGGCGGGAAAGCTGACTTCACCGCTGGCTTTCCCACCGGCTATTTAAACCAGCGGCAGGGAAGAAGAATGAAGAAAGAAGAGGAAAGAAGAAGAAAGAGGAAGAAAGAAGAAGAAAGAAGAAGAAAGAATAGGAAAGAAGAAGAAAGAAGAGGAAAGAAGAAGAAAGAAGAAAGAAGAGGAAAGAAGAAGAGAACTGCAGGACAGGATTCACCTGTAGATGACCATTCATTTTTTGTGCGCAGCTGTCTGCATGCGCACAAAGCAAGCGAACAACCACGCACAAAAAATGCAAAATGTTGCGTTCGGCATGTACATAAATTATGCGCAGCCGAACGCAAATACAGCTGAGCGCAAGTACACACAGGCACTATGTGTTCCTATGTTAAACATAGGAGCGCATAGTACCTGAGTCTTGCTGTGCTCAGGAACGCTGCGTTCACAGCGCACATCGTGCGCAAATGTGAACCCAGCCTAAGTCCTCTTATACTGACACAGAATTCTCCACAAGGAGACACTTTACCCCTCAGACAACCTATCAGAGCCTTTTCATCCAGCCAAACCAGTTCTCCTATTTTAAACTAATGAGGGGCACCCATCCTGAAACACTTATCTTCAAATGGTAGTTTCTGTTTTGCATTTGTACCCCAAGTCATGTGATATTGACTTTTAGGATGGATGCTTTCAACAGACAGCATCCTCATCCTCTTTGAACAGGCTACCTGAATATTGCATTAGAAAACACACACAAAGAGATAGCAGCTCACTAATTACCCCAGATCAGCACTTTCCTTCCTGACAATGCATGAAGATAGTGCAGAACTAAATGGAATTAGAATGGAAAACTAGAAACTTTTCAATAATTGGATGTGGAGGGTCTACCAGGCTCTTTGTTGTGGCAGATAGAGGAAGGTCCTGAGCAAGAAAGGTTGCTTTGCCCTAGAAAGGGAATATGGATCTGATTAACCATCCTTAGACAACCCCTTAGTTATTAAGGTACATGTTATGACAGTATAAAGAATACAGTGCTACATGGTATCAGAGAACAAGAAAGATATTAACACTGTAGAGCACGAAAGTGCGCGTACATAGAGCTTACAGCATTTGCTTTCCTGCTTCTATAGTTATTATACTCATGCCTTCCAAGAGAGTAGGGGAACAAAGATTATATAGTATTGTGACTTTGATATCCCACTTTGTAATTGGCACATATAATCTGTAAACAATATCCTTACAGAGATTATAACAATTTATCCCCAGGCAATGCTATTTTATGCAACTAAACCAATTAATTATTTTCCTTTGATTCAAAAATCATCACACAGAGATTAACGTTTTTAGATTGCATTTTAATGAGTGATTTTGTGCTGAAAGCCGGAAATTCAGCACATCTACCACTGTTTAGTCTGAGAGCTTGCTTCTGAAGACTGGATATGACAAAGTAAATAATGTTAGCCTGAAAAAAGTCACCTGTTAAATGTGCTCCGTTTCCTTCTTTATTACTTCTGCAGGGTGAAATGTAATAAAATAGGGACAGTTTCATGAGAAAAGTATAGCACCGCCTGACCTTGCAGGGAAGTAAATAAATACAACGCAAACAGGATGTAGCAAACGAGCTGTATTTTACTACTTCCTCTCACCTCATCATATCCTTCTGTGCAGCAAAAATATCAGGTTATCTGAAAAAATGAGTGCTTAGTTTATTAAGGTACCAACAATAAAAAGTTACAGCTCATTTAATTTGCTGGATCCTTCTATTGCCATTATGCTTTCTTTGGCGTCACACCTCTTGTGCGCAGGCAAGAGTGAAGATGATGATTTGGGGATTTGGTGAGATGCAATTTGCAAAAATATTATAATGTACAATCGGTCAGCTCAATTCTGAAAATGTAGTTTGACTACAGTTAATGGGAACCTGTCACCTAATTCTTGCTGCCTAAATTGCAGTCAGCTTAAACCAGAGCTTGGTTTCATCCTTGGTCTACTATGAGACACTCTAGAATTTCAGAGGAACTATACTTAGAAGAAAGTTAGAGTTTTTTCACAGTTAGAGGAGATTGACTTATCTCTCGCTATTGGAGAGGCCTATCATTCACCTGCTGCGGTGTTAGAAGATGCTGGGGGTAGAGGCGGAATACTGTTGACCCCGCCATGGTAGCGCCGCGTTAACGCTGCCAATGCTTACCTATGGAGACGCGGCCTGTAGCACGGCTCAAATGCTGACTTAAATCTCGCGTTATTTCCGAACGCAAGAAAAGAGGCTTTTGAAAGAGTCTTTAGTCACGCTGGGAAAAAGTGCGAGATTTAAAACTCCGGCACTTAGATGCCGGCATTTGATCCGCATTGGGGGCCGCGTCCCCATAGGTAAGTATTGGCAGCGGTGATGCCGCGTTACCATGGCAGTAACAAGGCGTCAGGGCTGCCAATACCTATGCTTTTAGCGCGACTCCCCTGTTAACATTAATGTGACCCTAGCCTAAGGCTACATTCACACAGGATGCTAGTGCTCCGCTAGTGCTCTGCTAGTGTCCCGTTTATACAGTGAAAATGCAGTGACGTTAGCTGTCCCAGGCAAGTCAATGCATTTAAAAATTTGGCACTCAGACACTGCGTTTGTTACGAATCCGTTCTTGGGCTCAAGAACGGATCCATAAAAAGAATGAGCATGTCAATTATTTTTGTGTTATCTGCTGCGATTTTACTCACCTACCCGAGCTCCCATGGTGATCTACAGCAATAGAGGCTGCAGGACCTGCGGGAGGACCTGGCACTGCAGCATGTGACTGAGTGACGTCACTCAGTCACATGCTCAGGGACCTAGAGGCAAGATCTTCTAACTATATTCTCCTTGAAAAACCAGTGTTTCAGTGAAGAATATGCCTGAATGCAATAATTCAGCAATGCCCTGATTTTTGCTGCCTGAGGTTTGGCAGCAACAATAAGGTGATAAGTTCCCTTAAAGTAAAATATAATTCCCCTTCTTCCTAGTAGGTGTTTCAGTCTCTAAGTCTACATAAAGAGAAGACTTCATGAGTGTAATTACAGAGGCATCACCTCAAGGTGCAAACCAAATCAGCCTTAGGCTGGAAACACACTGCAAAAACGGTCCAATTGACGGATCCAAGAGTCGGACGAGTGTAATCGGACTTTTGGTCAGTGTGGCTTCCGTGTGTTGTCCAAGTGCAATCCGTTTTTTTTACTCAGGCTACATTCACATAGGATGCTTGTGCTCCGCTACTGTCCCATTTTACATGGTGAAAATGCAGTGAAATGCTGTGACATTAACTGCGCCAGCCAAGTAATGCATTTCAAAATTTGGCATTCAGACACTGCGTTTTTTACGAATCTGTTCTTGGGCTCAAGAATGGATCCATAAAAAGAATGAGCATGTCAATTATTTTTGTGTTATCTGCTGCGCTTTTACTCACCTCCCCGAGCTCCCAAGGTGATCTCCAGCAATGTCTCATCCTGGAGGCTGCAGGACCTGCGGGAGGACCTGGCACTGCAGCATGTGACTGAGCTTTCACTGGATTTTTTACAATTTGAACTGAGTTCTTCTTCCAATTCGTGCTACTCCACTGATTCTGGAAAACTTTTTCCTTTTATTTTCTGTGTCCTTCCATTAAAGATGGTATTTTGTTCCCAAAGGAAAGTGAATAGTGTCTCACCGTGAGAATGAATCCAAACTTCTCTGTCTTATGTATATATAAGGGACTCCAACCAAGCTATGGCTTGCGGCTCCAATCAATTTAAAGAAAAGGTGAATCCCACAAGGAATAAAACTTGAAGTTTATTTCATATTAAAAATAAATGAAAAATCCATGATTGCGGAGAATAGCTCTCAACTGCGTTTCTTGCTTAAGCCCTTAGTCAATGAGTCATAGGAACATCATGGAACCAATGTTAAAAACAATATAATAATAACAGAGAAAACGCAATAAACAAGTAATTGCATACAGGTATAAACTTTTTCTTATTCAAATTTATATAGAAAAAAACCCAGAATCAAATATTTGTAAATATATATATATATTAATATATACGAGTATATCTATGCAAATCACTAATCAATGGACAGTGTATCGCTTTTGTAATCCATAGGGTTCTTTGTGTTCATTTTAATTATCCAAAATACTTCTCTCAGCAGGACTTTCTTTTTCAAATCCACCCCCCTTAGACAGGATAATTAACCCTTTCTATGCCATAGAAAGTAAAGTCATTCCAATCTCCATTGTGTGCCTCCACAAAGTGTCTTGCGGCTCCTGAGTACGCAGCGTTTTTATTAATGGTGTTGGAAATATGCTTTAAAATTCAGCATTTTAATTTTTATATGATAGTATTGTCAACTGAAGGAAGTACTAAAAATAGTTTTAGATGTTTTATTTGGACTGACATCAATACTAAATCTCGGTTATTTTTTTTGTTTTTGTTTAGAGATCTCAGCTGAGGAAAGAACCTTTTGGATAGCTTTAACTATAGAACATTTATCATATTCCCTATTTCTCAATGTTACTGAAGCAATATCACATTTCTCCTTGAAAACAGTGTCATCTGAACTGTTTCTGTGAATGCGCAAAAACTCCCCATAGACTATAGACCTAGTATGCATCGGATGAGAACTATCTGTACATAGGTTTGCATTCCCAATAATAGGTTTGCGGTAATTCTTATATTGTATTTTTTCAGTCTTTGTATCACCTATTAGGTATAGATTTAAAAAAATTAATTTGATTCATAACTAAAAATTATCAATGAACTGAAATTGATTTTTAGCATGGTTGGACCCAAGCTAGTTTGACACAGTAGTGATAATACGGTAGATTAAACTTGTAAGTAAACAACAGCACAAAGAGTGATAAGTGATATATTGCTGAATTCTGTGTTCTAGCCCCTACATAATGCTGTCCTCAAATTAAAAAGCAAAACCATTCTGACAGATTGGCTTTAAGACAGAAAAGACCTACAAACAAGCAAAAACTGTAGCCATTTGCAGTAAAGGCCTGGCAAAGCATCACAAAGGAGAAAACCCCAAAGGCCGTCTTCACACAGCGGCAGCATCAGGTTCGGGGCTGTCCGCTGTAAACCTGACAGCCCCGGACCCAATTTTGTGGTAATGTAGCCCTACAGGGCCGGATGGAAGCGGATGGCAGCTATGTGCCATCCGGTTTCAATCTGTCTGGGAGGATCCGGGTGTATTCAGATTTTCCTCCTGGACACAAAAACGTTGCTTGCAACGTTTTTGTGTCCGGGGTGAAAAGTCTGCCCAAATCGGATCCTCCCGGATCCGGGACGGTCCAACGCTCCCTAACATGGGAGTCCATGGCGCCGGATTGCCCTGGTCCGACAAAAACGTCAGATACGGGAACTGGACGCCGGCAGCTGAAGTTTAGCAGCGAGCGCTGCTAAATTCAGCACCACCAGCTGTCCCCTGCTGAGCTTTCAGGATCTTGAAAAATCAGCAGCTGCGGCTGCTATCAGATGAAGCTGGCTGCAAACCGGACCGGAGGGCATATTTGCCCTCCGGTTCTGTTTGCAAATTGGGTCCGGCGCTGTCTGAATCACATCGAACAGCCCTGGACCTGATCAAACCGCAGTGTGAAGCCGGCCAAACTTGGTTATGTCCATGGCTTTCAGACTTTAGGCAGTCATTGCCTGCAAAGGATTATCTACAAAGTGTTAGAAATGAATATTTCATTTTTGGTAAAGTTACCTTAACGTTACCTTTGAACCCCTGAAATAAGGAGGCTATGCAGAAAGATGGTTGAAAGTCCTAAACGTTTCACAATATATTTTTGTTCAACCCTCTTAATTAAAACTGAAAGTCTACACTTTAATTGTATCTGAGTTGTTTCATTTTAATAAAAAATGGTGGCATCCAGAGCCCAAATCACCAAGATTCGATCACTTTGCAGATATTTGTAGACCTAACTACATGACATGGCCATGTGTTGATAGGTTTCAAAGAGGAGAAAAAGCAAACACCAACAAAAGTTCTGTGAGATATGCACAGTTAGGCTAGAGTCAGACTTGCATCTGGCCCGTAGCCTGCTGCTTCTATCAGAAACTTAGTTTCTGACAGGAGCAGTACATAGCGTTACCATCAGGTAACGCTATGCGCTGCCTGACTATTGATCCCTATAGCAACCGAATGCTTACCGCAGCCTCCGGCTCCACAGAGATCTCCAGGATATGCGCTTTTGATTAGCACACAGGAAAACGCTGCAGACCGCGTTTCTTGTGTGCTCTCCAAAAGTGCATATCCTGGAGATCTCTGTGGAGCCGGAGGCTGCGGTAAGCATTCGGTTGCCATAGGGATCAATAGTCAGGCAGCGCATAGCGTTACCTGCTAGTAACGCTGTGCGCTGAGGCAGAGATTTTCTACGTTTCTGCCGAATGTGCTAGGTTAGGGGCAGACGCAAAACTGACCCTAGCCTAAATTGATGGGAAAATTTGCATTTATTATGGGGGGGTAGCAGGGGGTAGGGGCATTATTTTGGAAGGAAGGGTCAGGGAAAAAAAAAGAACCGCTGTTCCAGAATCGGTGGAGCACCAATTTAAGGACCTGTTTAGTTTAAAATAAAAAATTCAGTGAAAGATCCCCTTTCAAACAGAGTATATTATACGATAACATTCTTCACATCACATAAAACAATGGCAGATGCTCTTTATGTAAAACTTTATGTGTAAGTTATAGAAGATATATGTGTTTTAATTTCTGGAACATATGGGACTTGAAATTAAAATAAATCTTCAATTGTGAGATGTGAAAACAGATGGCACAGCAAAATGTACAGTACAATAACAAAATTGTTCTAAATAAGAATTTACGACTATAAGAAAGCCAGAAAATCCAATCTATTGTATTTCTCTTCCACAGTATTTGATTTATTCCACTTCTGGATAAACCTATTTTAAATGACCCAGAAAAATAAAAAATAAAAAAACTCTCCCCTCCTGGACAGGCGCCACTGATCACACATCCGTCAGACGGGGCTATTCAATGTGACCAAACTGTGAATGCTGCAGCCCATCAGCGTCCACTGATATAACAATGTCACCTGATCACCAGGACTGCCACTGACATCGCTGGAGCGGTGCTGAGACCGGAGTGATTCTTTTTTTCACTTTTTCTAGGTTACTTCAGCATTTCAGAGGCTGTTTTTCTCATATTTCATTAAATACAATAAGGGCAATAAAAGCGAGCTATTAACATGTAGACCATATTTGGCATCCTTCCATCTTATACAACCCATCAAGATATCACTACAGATGTATATATATTCATGTCTGACAATTATATAGTTACAGCAAACCTATTATCAAGTTTGTAAGACCTAATCTAGGAGCAGCAAATTGTAGAGGCAGAAAAAGAGAATTTTGTTTACGTACCGTAAATTCTTTTTTCTTGAATCATCAATGGGAGACCCAGACAATGGGGTTTAGGGCTCTGCCCTCCGGAGGCCACACTAGGTACTACAAGTTTGTAGACACCGCCCCCTCCGCTTATAAACCCCCACCGCAGGGAATATCCTCAGTTTGGTCCATAAGCTGCGAGGAGACAAATAAACCACACCCGAAACATCGGGAAAGAAACCGTGCACAGACGGTCCAACAACCCGGAGAAACTGTCCCAACAGGGAACAGATCAAATGCAAAACATGCAACGGAACAACTGGGTGGGTGCTGGGTCTCCCATTGATGATTCAAGAAAAAAGAATTTACGGTACGTAAACAAAATTCTCTTTTTTCTGATCATCATAATGGGAGACCCAGACAATGGGGATGTCCTAAAGCAATACCCCAGGGCGGGAAGAGTTCCTCAAAAAGACGGATAACACATGGTCCCCCTCAAAGGTGGGCAACCGCCGCCTGGAGGACCCGCCTGCCCAAATTTGCCTCCGCAGAGGCATGGGCATGCACCATATAGTGCTTAGAGAAAGTGTGCAGGCTGGACCAAGTGGACGCCTGACACACCTGTAGAGCAGAAGCGCGATGTCGCAAAGCCCAGGAGGCACCGACAGCTCTGGTCGAATGGGCCTTCAATCCCACCGGGAGAGACAAACCAGAAGACTGGTAGGCCTCTTGAATGGGAGCCTTGATCCATCTGGCCAAGGTTGACTTTGACGCCGCGGACCCCTTACAGCGACCCGCCGTAAGGATAAACAATGAATCCGAACTCCGGAAGGAGGCAGTCCTGGACACATAAATGCGTACAGCCCTCACGAGATCCAGAGTATGGAGGTCGCGCTCAACCTGATGAACGGGAGCGGGACAAAATGATGGGAGAACAATCTCCTGGTTCAGGTGGAAAGTGGAAACCACCTTTGGCAAGAATTCTGGCCGCGGGCGCAACACCACCTTGTCTTGGTGAACCACCAGAAAGGGTGACTTGCACGAAAGTGCAGCCAATTCTGAGACCCTTCTCAGAGACGTAATCGCCACCAGAAAGACCACCTTCTGGGACAAACGAGAGAGGGAAATGTCTCTCAGTGGCTCAAACGGCGGTTTCTGCAGTGCCGCCAGGACTATGTTAAGGTCCCAAGGATCCAGAGGTCGCCTGTAGGGCGGAACCACCCGAGAAACCCCCTGCAGAAATTGACGGACCTTCGGGAGGAGCGCCAAGCGCCTGTCAAACAGCACTGAAAGAGCTGAAACTTGACCTTTCAGGGAGCTGAGAGATAAGCCCAACTCCAAACCCGACTGTAGGAAAGCCAACAACGTCGGGATGGACAAGGGCCACGGTGACCTGTCACCCGAGGCACACCAGGTGAAAAAGATTTTCCACGTTCTGTGGTATATCTTCCTGGACATGGGCTTCCTGGCCCGATTCATAGTGGCGACCACCGTAGGAGAGAAGCCTCTGGATGTTAGTAGCCAGGCCTCAAGAGCCATGCAGTCAAACTGAGGGCCCTGGAATTGAGGTGGAAGAATGGGCCTTGCGCGAGAAGATCTACGCGTTCTGGAAGAGCCCACCTGTGTCCGCCTGACAGTTGCCACAGGTCCGGATACCAGGACCTCCTGGGCCAATCTGGTGCCACTAGAATGGCTACGCTGCATTCCGTCCTGATTTTCCACAGGACCCTGGGAATCAGAGCCAGAGGCGGGAACACATATGGTAGATGGAAGCTGGACCAACTCAGGATCAGGGCATCCACCCCCAGAGACTGAGGATCCCACGATCTTGCCATGTATTGCGGCACCTGATGATTCAGCCGTGAGGCCATCAGATCCACGTCCGGAGTGCCCCATTTGCTGCAGATGTCCCGGAAGACGTCTGGATGAAGAGACCACTCTCCGGCGTCCATCCCCTGCCGGCTCAGGTAGTCGGCCTCCCAGTTCTCGACCCCTGGGATGTGAACTGCGGAGATCAGGCAGTCGTTGTCCTCCACCCAAGATAGAATGCGGTGGACTTTGGTGAGGGCCTGAGCACTTCTGGTCCCTCCCTGATGGTTTATATACGCGACGGCCGTCGCATTGTCGGTCTGAACCCGGATGGGCTGTCCTGACAGGAACTTCTGAAACGCCAGGAGCGCCAGATAGACCGCCTTGATCTCCAGCACGTTGATCTGCAACGTCGACTCCGACTGAGTCCAGAGTCCTTGAGCCCTGTGGTGTAAGAACACCGCTCCCCAGCCCTTCAGACTGGCGTCGGTGGTCACCACTAACCATGACGGTTTGAGGAAAGACCGGCCCCGTGACAAGTGACGTGGCTGGAGCCACCACTGCAGGGAATCCCTGGTCGGTTGGGAAAGGGCCACCAGCCGATTCAGAGAGGACGATCTCTTGTCCCATCTGCGGAGAATCTCCAGCTGGAGAGGACGAAGGCGAAATTGTGCGAAAGGCACCGCCTCTATCGCAGCTACCATGCGGCCCACCAGCTTCATCAATACCCATAGGGATGATTGTGGTGACAGGAGAACATCTTGCACTCCTGATTGGATAGCCAGCTGCTTGGCTCGTGGCAGAGACACCAGGGCTGAGTCTGTGTGGAAGTCCATGCCCAGATACGTCAGTGACTGGGTCGGAACCAGGGTTGATTTCTGGACATTGAGAAGCCACCCAAACTGTTCCAGAGACTTCATGGTTACCTCCAAACTCTCCCGACAAAGGTGTTCCGATGGCGCCCTGACCAGCAGGTCGTCTAGATAAGGTATGACGGCGTGTCCCTGCACATGCAGGAGAGCCATCATAGAGGCCATCACTTTCGTGAACACCCGCGGTGCTGAGGCCAACCCGAAGGGTAGTGCCACGAACTGGAAGTGTTCGTCCCCCACTGCGAATCGTAACCAGCGCTGATGAGCCGGTGCAATGGGCACGTGAAGGTAAGCGTCTCGGATATCTATGGACGCCAGGAAGTCTCCCTGTGACACAGCCGCGATCACGGAGTGCAGGGATTCCATGCGGAACTTCCGAACCAACACATGACGGTTGAACAACTTGAGGTCCAGAACCGGGCGAAAAGAGCCGTCCTTCTTTGGGACGATAAAGAGGTTGGAGTAAAAACCCCGGAACCTCTCCCCAGAAGGCACCGGGACCACTACTCCGTCTCTGCGGAGCCCCTCCAACACCAGGTGAAAAGCCTGAGCCTTTTCTGGAGAAGGAACAGACCGATGGAATCGGTGTGCCGGTTGTGACGTCAGCTCTATCCTGTAGCCTCGCGAGACTACGTCTCGGACCCACTTGTCTTGGACGTGGAGAAGCCAACTGTCCTGAAAAAGGAACAGGCGACCCCCCACCTGTGGGGAGGCAGGACGAGAGAGCGAGTCATGCGGAAGTGGGTTTGGGGGTGGCAGCTGCTGCCCCCGTTGGCTTCTTTTG
This sequence comes from Allobates femoralis, assembly GCA_033576535.1. Classification (NCBI taxonomy): domain Eukaryota; kingdom Metazoa; phylum Chordata; class Amphibia; order Anura; family Aromobatidae; genus Allobates; species Allobates femoralis. The sequence continues at coordinate 634,354,380 of JARQOC010000003.1, forward strand.
GCGACCCTTGGGGCGCCACTGAGTAGTGGGTTTGCCCCCACGGTCCGCGCGAGCAGACGCCGCTGATGACTGTGAGCTGGAACGAAAGGACCACTGTTTTGGGTTCCTTTTAACGGTATACCGTGGCTTAGGTTTATTCTGCGGGATCTTAGACTCAGCAGAATCCTTTATCAGCTTGTCCAGCTCGGTGCCAAAAAGCCTGTCACCAGAGAACGGAAGATGTTGTAAAATCTTCTTAGACGTGGCATCTGAGTCCCAAAGACGCAGCCACAACAACCTGCGGATCGCTATAGCGTTGGCCGAAGCCACAGCAGAGCGGGTGGCAGTTTCCAATGTTGCCGTCCTGGCGTAATCTGCATAGGCCCTCGCCCTATCGGTAAGCGCCAGGACCTCAGGACTGGACCCTGCCAGATCAGTGATACCATCCAAGCAGGAGGTAATCGCTTGCAGGGTCCAGACCGTGGCAAAATTAGGGGCAAATGAAGACCCCACAGCCTCATAAGAAGACTTGGCGAGTTGTTCGACCTGTCTATCTGTCGCATCCTTCAACGAGGAGCTATCAGAGGCAGAGAAAAGGGAGCGTGCAGCAATCCTGGTCATGGAGGCGTCCACCTTCGGGGACTGCGACCACTCCTGAAGCACCTCCTGGGGAAAGGGGAAGCGATTGTCCTTAGATTTGCGGACATAACGCCGCCCAGGATGTAACCTGGGTGCTCTGACCACCCTTCCAAAGTTAGTGTGGTCCATAAAGGAGCCACTTGGTCTAGCCTCTGGCCGTAGCCATTGATAGACCTCCTTCGGGTGTACGGTCACCTCCTCAGGGGGCGTCACGAGACGTAAAGTCTCGTTGATGGAGGACACCATATCCTCTACCCCGTCTGATGGTTCTGACACAGACCCGAGTATTGAACCCCCATCATCCTCATCACCATCAGAAGGACGCTCCTCCTCAGAGAGAGCCTGGAGCTCGGGTGAATCCTCACGACGAGTCCGCTTAAGGGGTCTCACAGCAGAAGAAGGAGACACCCGGGGGTAACTGGAAGGAGTAGCTGGGCTTTCCAGTCTCCTATTAAGTGCCTCCAGGGATTGCGACATGGAGGACAACTGGGACAACAGAGATTCATTAATGTTATTCTGCGTTTCCCATGGCCCTGGGATCACCTGAACCTCAGGGTAAAGCACCGGAGCTGCTGTCTCAGCAGCATCAGTCCGGGCCTCTGGGCGTCCGCAGTTATTGCAGGACCCCTCAACCAGCGTCCCGTTGCATGTAGCACAGGTAGCGGTGGTGCTGGCCGCCTTAGCAGCACGTTTTCCAGCTGAGGACATTCCCACAGCAGGGGCAAATAAGCCAATCTATACAGACAAAAACCGGGGATCCCGGTGGCTTACCGACCGCTGTAAAGCGGTGGGAGGAAGCGGTGTGCGTGTGTGGCCTCCACGAAAGTTTCCGGTCTCCCCTGTTTGGAGTGCAGACCTGTGCTGCAGTCAGATCCCAGCCGGGAAGTGAGGGGAAAAGATGGCCGCCGGCAGACAAGCTGTGGGCGGCGCCGAAAACACGCGGGAAGCACACACGCACGCCCTCGATGACATCACCACCAGGGCTGCTTCACATCTCCTCAGGCAGCCTCAGTAATGAAGGTGCCAGAGCCCGCAGCGCGGGAAGTATTGTGACAGTACAATACTTAGACTGCATGTAAAAACAAAACACCTGCAATCTACAGCCTCAGCCCCTGTGACACACAGGGCGGTCAGCCAGGGTGACCCCAGCACAGGGTACACCGCCAGAACCGCGGACCCGAGGGTAGCGCGCGGTCTGAGTGCCAGAACACATAAAGTGTCAGACACTACCCCCAGGCACACCGGAGACACACAGTGCCTCAGTGCCGGTCCGGTCTGTAAGCACCATTTAGGGAGGCCTCGGACGGGGTTTCAGCACCAGTCCGGTCTGTAAGCACCATTTAGGGAGGCCTCGGACTGGGCTGGCTCCAGTCCGGTCTGTAAGCACCATTTAGGGAGGCCTCGGACGGAGCGGAGCTGTGCGAGGCTCCTATCTCCCACCTTCCAGAGCCCCCCAGGGAGGGATGGAAAGGAGCGCGACAGCGTACCGGGGGGACACGCAGTGTCCAGGCCCTAGGCCCTCCGGTACCTCCACCTGCGTGTTCCACAAGGGTGAGCAGGGAGACTGCCGAAGGTCCCGACCGGGACCATTTTACCTTGTCTTCATACGCCATCACGTAAGCTGTGAGAATGCCGTGAAGTGCAAGCAAAGCGTGATCCTCCGAGCACACTAAGTTTAAAACTGAGGATATTCCCTGCGGTGGGGGTTTATAAGCGGAGGGGGCGGTGTCTACAAACTTGTAGTACCTAGTGTGGCCTCCGGAGGGCAGAGCCCTAAACCCCATTGTCTGGGTCTCCCATTATGATGATCAGAAAACCTAAATTCCAGCTATGTATTTCTTAGGGGGGGGAGGTGCTTGCTATGGTTTTAATAACATCACAGTTTTATCAGCAGCAGATTATCATTAGAGGATTACTAAACCTGCTGCTCGGCAGTCAATCATATTCATGAACACAACTGATTGCCAGTTTTAGTGGAGATATCTGCTACAATGTAAAGTATAAAGGCCCCGTTACACGGTACGAGATGGTGAACGATATCGCTGAAACGTCACGGGTTTGGAGTGGTTCAAGTGACATCGTTGGGACGACGTTGCGTGTTACACCGAGATACGACTACAATAAATCGTTGGATCGTTGATCGCAGATTTGAGAACAAGTTCTCAAATCGAATGATCCTCGATCAGCCAACCTGCTGCATCGTTCTGTGTGACACTGCGATAACGATGTCGTTAACGACTTCGCCTATTCACAACAGTCAACAAGTATCGTTTTCTGGGTTGTGCGAACGAAAACTGCTCACCACATCGTTGGTGCGTCGTCCACGATATCTAGACGTGTGACATCTCACCAACAATGTTAAAAAGATGTCCTAACGACCGTGCTCCCGTTAGATCGTTGGTGATATCTTAACAACATTGAAGCATGTAACGGTACCTTGAGATAGATCATAGAATCTCATTCATAGAGTTGGAAGGGACCTCCTGGGTCATCTGGTCCAACCCCTTGCACACTAAATCCTCCCAGACAGATGTCTGTCCAGCCTCTGTTTGAAGACTTCCATTGATGGAGAGCACACCACCTCTTGTGGCAGCCTGTTCCACTTGTTGATCACCCTCACTGTCAAAAGGTTTTTTCTAATATCTAATGTGTGTCTCCTCCCATTCAGATTCATCCCATTGATTCTAGTCTTTCTTTGTGCAAATGAGAATAAAGCCGATCCCTCTACACTGCTACAGCCCTTGGTATATTTGTAGACAGCTATTAAGTCACCTTAGTCTGCATGGTAAATACTAATAGATTATTTAATGAGACAAGCTTACTTCTAATTTAATGGGATATTCAAGTTAAAAACATTTATAAATAGGGAACCAAATCCCAAATTTCACCACTGTAGCAAAATCAATGGTGGGAGGGGCAGGGGTCCCGGCTGTCAGATGGCTCACCAATCTTGCATTGTTCACTCATTTAGTGGATTTGTGATAAATGTTTCTCGCCACAGTATCCCTCTCCCCCTTCCCCCATTAAGGGCAACCGGTTACAAGATTTTTAGTGACTAATCCTGCAATATAATGTTGCACCTCATTAACAGTATTGTAAAACCTACCCTGGTTAAAATCATTCTGGAAGAAAAACGTTTTAGATAAGTTGAACTATGTGGAATCAGTATTCCAGGCATTATGGTAGGCATTCTGGCATAATGAAGAGTAGCAATGTCCTGTCTCCTAACATGACCATCCAAATTTCCTTGACTGACATCTTATTGGACACCTAACAATACCAAATTAGATATTACTGAAGGTGGTGTGGGTGAACTAAGAGCTGAGACACTATAAGGGTGCTTTCACATTACGATTTAGTGCCTGTCCGTGGGATCCGACTTTGAAGGAGGATCCCACGGACAGGCACGGAGCCCTGCAATCGGATGGCAAATAGCCATCCGATCCGATTCTATGCAGGATCCATGTGGATCCTGCGGTCCCCTGTCTTTCCCAGATGCTGCCTCCTCCATCTTCTTCCCCCCACTATTCTATGCTGTCTACCCGCTATTCTATTCTATCCCCCTGCTCCTCTATCCTGATCTAATCCCTATCCTGTCCCCTGTTCTCTTTCCTGTGTGTAAAAAAAAAAAAACCCTCCTCCCGGAGGATACATCACCTGTCACCGCCTCCCAGGATGCGACACCATCGGGGCTGAAGAGCCTGTGATGATTTCAGAGAGCCGGTCAGCTGATGGGTCATGTGACCGACTCTGTGACATCATCACAGGTCCTTCAGCCGCGATGGTGTTGCATCCTGGGAGGCGGTGGCAGGTGATGTATCCTCCGGGAGGAGTTATTCTTTTTTTTCTTACACACAAGGAAGAGAAGAGAGGACAGGATAGGGATTAGATCAGGATAGAGGAGCGGGGGGACAGAATAGAATAGCGGGGAGACAGCATAGAATAGCGGGGGGAAGAAGATGGAGGAGGCAGCAGCAGGGAGAGACAGGGAGAGGAAGGGAATACGGAGCCGACATCGGATCCGAGGTGAACTCGGATCCGATGACCATAGGCTCCCATTTTGTGTGCACTCGGATCAGCACTGATCTGATGCTGTTCCATTTGAGTCACGGACACAAAATGTGCCCGTGATTAAATCGGATCGGATGGTGCCAAAATCGGATGCCAATACTGGCACATCCAATCTGATCCGATTCCCATAGGAGAACATGGGATCTGATTTCGGATCCGATTGTATCCGTTTTGAAACGAATACAATCGGATGACCGAAAATCGTAATGTGAAAGCAGCCTAACTCTTCAGCGCTCGAACACCACACTCATGACTCCTGATATGATCTGGTATGCTCTTTATTGTGTTGTTATGAGGCTACATTTACATAATGAGCTTTTGGTTAGTTTTTGATATTGCAGATTTTCTACAGCATATCTGCACCTATTAGTTAAATTAGCTTCATTGCATGTACTGAATTTTTTTGTCTTTTTTTTGGTATGTTGTGTTTTAAGTAAAGCTTTCTTGTTTTTGATACTTCCTGGTATTTGAAAAATCTTTATTAACCCCCATTATGACCAGGAATTCTTCATTTTTCATTCTCGTTTTTTGCTCCCCTCCTTCCAAGAGCATAACTTTTTTATTTCTCCATCAATATAGACATAGGCCTTATCCACACATCTGCGCTGTCAGTATTTAGCGCTTCTGCGCTAAATACTTAGATTTTGTGAGAGAAGCGCAAGTGGTGTGTGCGTTTTCAGCAGACGCTGTCCCTGGTTACCCGATGTGTATCGTGGTAACCAGTTCATACAGCAGGCTGCATAGTGTGCGCTTATTGCAAGCGCACAGGGAAACGCTGCTAGCATAAACTCATAGTTTTGACCTACTGTACATAAAAAAAATATCAAAACTCTGTACACACACTGAGTGATGTTTTTTCAAGTGGATTTTGCCTGGAACATGCCTCACTGAAATTAAAAAACATCTGCACGCCATGTCACAATAACTTGCTGTTCAAATGTTCAGCCATAGCTAAAAAAAGTGACTTGACTTCAGGTGACTTCTGCCACTTTCTTAGAGGTTTCACGCACACTGGTGTATAACACAATTGAGAGCATTCTGAGGTTTTATCATATAGCAATCAGTCCAATGTTATATTATGGGGAAGAGCACATTTTCTCATGCCAATTCAGCATGAGAAAACAATCACATCATGCTGCAGAGGGCTCTTGTATTATATCAGATCATGTGCAACCCCATACAAGTCTATGGATGGGTGTGAAGTGTTTTGACTCCCCTCTGATATCATTCAAGTTGAGTCTGATTACTGTGGACACAAGCATTGGAGAAGATGGGAGAAAGTAAAGCCCCCGTCACACCTAGTGAGATTGCTGTTTTGTCACAGGTTTTGTGACGCAACACCAACCTCGCCAGCAATCTCGCTGTTTGACACGTAGCAGCGACCAGGCCCCCGCTGTGAGATCCCTGATCGTGTCGAAATGGCCTGGACCATTTTTGATATTCAGGTTCCCGCTCGCAGCATGCACGGTTTGTTTGACTACCTTAAAACCACGTAGGTCTGAGCCCTCATACTAGCTGCCGAGGTCGTTATATGGGTCGCCGTATCATTGCTGCGTTGTTCAGATCTGACTGCTTGACATCTCACCAGCGACCACGTAGCTACGTTCCAGCGATCCTTACCAGGTCGTATCATTGTCGGGATAGCTGGAATGTTACCAAGTGTAAAGGGACCCTAAGCTCTGAATCTTCTCTACACCTGTGCTAAAATTCTTGTGTGCGAGAGAATAGGGACACAATGAATGACACTCGGCTCAAACTCATTTGTATAATGCATCCAGTTCTCTCACAAGAAAGATTGCCAGTGTGAGTGAACCCATATACCGAAAGAATATAATTTGGTCAGATGAGCAAGTTTGAAAGTCTTTGGATGCCATAATACAAACTAAGTTTGGAGGACATAAGGCACGCTTATCACCTTGAAAACATCATATCGACATTGAAGTTTTGAAGTGAAGCATCATGGTGTGGGGCTGTTTTTCATCACACGACACTAGCAATCTTCATATAATTGAAGGAAAGATGAATGAACAAATGTACAGAGACATTCTTGATGACAAACTGCTGCAATCTACAAAGTTGATGAAGATGAAACAATGGTGCACATTTCAGCAATACAATGATCCCAAACACACAGCCAAGGACTCAATCGATTTTAAAGAAAGAAAACAAAATGGCTAGACTGGCCGAGCTGATCACTTGACCTGAAAACAATAGACAATTTATGGAAGGGACTAAATCTCAGAGTTCATAGAATGGTCCAAGGGACCGTCAGAATTTGAAGAGTATTTGTGTGGAAAAATGGATCAAATTTACACCTGAGCAATGCAAGCAACTAGTTTCTCCATAATGGAGGTGTATAGACGCTGTCATCAACCAACAAAGGCTTTTGTTCTATGTGTTAAATACATTTCAGTAAGCATGTTTAATCATTTTTTCCTGTGTCATTTCTCCTCAAAACACATCACTAAATTTAAGATGGTTTGATTTCATTGCCTATGAAGATTGGATTAGTTGTTACTGACATCTGGTGAGAAATGTATGTCAATAAAACTTTTAGAAATATATTTACTTAGAAAATTGGTTACATGTTCAATACTTATTTCACCCGCTGTATGAACAAAAAAAGCCACTGCAAAGAAGACCATATGGTCACGAGAGTATACATCGGACGAGGGCTACTCAAAGTTTTATCGGATAAAACTCGGTCTAATGTTATACAATTGGGCACTGCAGATCTGTTTTTTCTCATCCGATTCGTCATGAGAAAAAAAATCACAGCATGCTGCGAGTGACTCCACAAATACGATCACAGATGCCCATTCAAGTCTATGAGTGCATGTAAAACATTGGACCGCACTCTGATTTATGTAGACAAAGACAATAGAGAAGATAGAGAAATTAAATTATCCGTCTTCTTCACACCTGTGATCTGATTCTCTTGTGCAAGGGTATCGGATCACAGTAAACTGACACGCAACTCAAACGCTGTCATTACCCTAATCAATCAATTCTTTTGGAAGAGAGAATTGTCACTTGTGTGAGTGCTACCTTAGGCTGGCTTCAGACTTGAGGACCATGTCGCATTCCTGGTGCGGACGAGAGTGTCTGACAAATCACATATTGCAGTGAATGGGAGCGCACGGTCATGCGCAGACCTGCGCAGCACCGTGCGTTCTCATTATACACATAGGGGCAGCGGTCAGCTTGCGGATCTCCTCCGCAGGACGCTGCGGAGGGTCCGCAAGTCTGAAGCCAGCCTTAATGCAAGCAGGTACTGACATAACTCTATTTTCCCTAGTACAAAAGTTATCATTTTTATACCAAACTTTATTCTGAATGTAGAACTTTAGAAGTCATTTGAGCATTTTGTTTCCTGCTCTATGCTTTACCTGTAAGAAATGACAAATAAAGTAGAAATGATCACAGCTATAGAGCAGTGACATATCCAGCTTCTCCTTTGCTTGCTCTCCTGACCTAACCTCTGCCGTCAGGTGTCTTATTAATTCCAAAATGTCCTTTCAATACAATCCTACTATATTCTAACATCCTCATAAGAACATATTCTTCATGTTATTAATAAAATGTTAAATTTCGCAGGTCCACTAGAGTAACAGCTTGACAAATCATTAAAAATAATCTTACCCACAACTTTTGGCAGTTTCTGTCTGCGCAAGGGAATTCGGGGTAGTTTCATGCTGATTCGCTAAAACGCCCACAGAAGCGTCGAGGGGGTTTCTTGTTTGTTACCTGCTCCTGATTCCCACTGTAAAGAAGAAAGTAGTGATGCTTTTATTACAAACTGCAGTTACTAATGACAAGAATTATTTTTGGATGTTTTTTTTAACAAAACATACTTTTCGTTAAAAGAGAATAATGATTATGTCTAGGACATGTTAGTAACCGTGCTCTTCATTACTAATGAGCTAAACCTGAAGTATATATTGTCTTATTTATGATTCTGAGAACAAAGAGGGCTCATCACATACACTACTATTTTTTCTTATTTGGGTGTGGGGTCTTTAGATCCTTACAATGATCCCGACCTCTGCACCCACTACATATATGCCCCTAATTCCATATCAAAGTATCATGTGCATGCTATACCTTATGCCAGCCGTTCTATACCTTAGTATCAAATACAATTTATTATACACTGGTCAATAGGTTACAGGATATTATTGTCTTAATATTAGATCTGAATGTGCTATTTAAGCATCTCATTCCAAAACCTGCCATACATATTTCGTTGGTACACCACTTACTGATATGATGCCATAACATTCGTTTTTGGGATCTGTCTAGACACTGACTTACAATCATAGTTACAGTTCATCACCATTTCTTGACATTGTGATCAGTACTATGTATAGTCACACCAAACTTGGCAGAGCACTTTTATTGACTCACAAAATTAGAAGCACCCAACTCTCTACAATTACATTTCTAGACATGGAAACCTAGAATATGTGTGAATTAAAGCTGTACCAAAGGGAGAACATTTCTCCTTGTGGTGAGTGCCAAGTCAGCATAAGGAGTCTTATAGGCCATGCATTGCTCGTTTGGTAATTTAAATATGCAAATAGCCTGGTTGATGACATGAATTGTAGTGTCACCTTCTGATGTAGCAATCCTAAATTTAAAGGGAACCTGTCACCTCGATCTACCCCTCTAACCTATCACTACCTGTCCCTGCACCTTCCTATCTGATCCCTAACCATCCCTCTCTGAGCTACAGGGGCCCTATAATGAGGGAGAAAAATAGCATATATTTACAAACAGTCTCCAACTGGCGTGCTTTGGGTTCCATTCTCCCCTCTTCGCTCTGTCTCTGCACGCCCCACTGGGCGTCCATCATTCCCCTTGGGTTGTGCCACATTCTATTCAAAATACCCGCCACTTGTGATCATGTGATGCCCGAGCTGGAACATCATATCCAGCCCGGTACATTGTGGGGCTGATCATGTGGTACCAATATATACCACGTGATCAGCCCCACAATGCACAGGGCCAGATATGACGTTCCGGCCCGGGCATCACATGATCACAAGTGGCGGGTATTTCGAATAGTAGGTGGTACAGCCCAAGGGGAATGAGGATGCCCAGTGGGGCGTGCGGAGACAGAGCAAAGAGGGGAGAATGGAACCCAAAACACGCCTTTCCAGTCTCCAACTGAAGACTGTTTGTAAGTATATGTTATTTTTCTCCCTCATTATAGGACCCTTTAGCTCAGAGAGGATGGTTCGGGATCAGATAGGAAGGTGCAGGGACAGGTAAAGATAGCTTAGAGGGGTAGTACACCCTGACAGGTTCCCTTTAATATTGAGACTTAAAGGGAATCAACCAGAAGGATTTAGTGTTATGCAGAAGGGATTGATGTGTGGCATTATACATTTTTTTTTTTATTACTCCCATGAGAGATTGACTTGGCTGGATGAGCGGGGAGGTTGGCTTACAGCCAAAATACAAGCCCACAGGGTAGTAATTAAAAATTTCAACCAAATAGTGATGTCATGCTGCACACATCAATCATCTGCTGAATAGCATTACATTTCTGGTGGTTGGTTCCCTTTAAGATGACTTGTCACATGACTTAGGATTAAAGCCTATCTAGAAACTCCATTACAGACACATGTTCAGGCTGTTTACCACTTCTCAGTGCAAAGCAGGAGATCTGATATGGCTAGGGGAAATGCATCTGATGTGTCTGCAAATAGAGTTATAGAGTTTCTGGCTAGGCTTTTTATCCTAAGGCCGGGTTCACACCACGGCCTGATCAGGTCCGGGGCTGCCCGGTCGTAAACCGGACAGCCCCGGACCCGATCTAGAAACAGAGCTGGAGGGAAAATATGCCCTCCGGTCCGGTTCGCAGCCGGATGCAGCTGCAGCTGCTGGAATTTCAAGATCGCGGCTAGCGGGGAGCTAGCCACGGTCCTGAAATCTCTGCAGGGGACAGCTGGTGGTGCTAAAGTTTAGCAGCCAGCATCTGGTTCCTTGATCTGATGTTTTTGTCGCACTGGGGCGATCCGGCGCCATAGACTGCCATATTAGGGAGCACCAGATTGCCCCGGATCTGGGAGGATCCGATTTGGGAGATTTTCCCCCCCGTAAAACAAAAAAACGTTTTTTTCCAAAAAACCGAATTCAACCCCCGATCCTCCCGGACAGAACCCAAAACCGGATGGGGACATTTTTCTGCCAAATTTTTTTCCATCCGGCCCCATAGGGCTGCATTATATCAAAAAAACGGGTGGAGGCCCGTCAGGTTTAGACCGGACACCCCCGACCTGACAGTCCCCTGGGGTGAAGCCGGCCCCAAGCATGTAACAAGGCTTGTTAAAAGGTCAATATTTGGGTTGCTACATCCAATAGGGGTTCCTGGAGTACAAGTCCCCCCTTCCAAACTGAAAAAGCCCTTTGTGGCTATAGCCTAAAAATGTTTATTATTAAATTTAAAATTAGACTATCCTTTTCCTGTCCTA
>JARQOC010000003.1:634389560-634424587 GCA_033576535.1 Allobates femoralis
TTGGGGAGCATACTATGCTGGGGTCATCATTCATTGCTGGAGTAGTTGAAGGGGGTACAGTAGGGTCATCATACTGTGCATGTGGAGAGTAGTGAGGAGGAATTTATTGTGGGGCATCATACAGTGTCTGTGAGGCACTTCTACTGGCATCATACTGTATGGCTGCAATGAAAGGTGAATCTAGGAGCTTCAATAGGAACAAAATTACTTTGTAAAGGTTGCAAAGCTGTGAGATATACTATTATGTGACCGAGACGAATATAATTATTCCTTTTTTTTGGGATTTCTTTTTTGGATGAGGGGGAAGGGGTGGCCCAATTAGAAATTCTGTTATGGGGCCTCATGATTTCTATGTACGCCCCTGCTCCAAATCTTAGATGTCTGCCGCATCTAATAAACATGTGTATGATAGAAATGTTCATAATGGGCATATGCTTTTAAAGAGAATCTGTCACCAGGTTTTTGCCACCCCTACTAATAGCAGCATGATATAGGGAAGAAGCCCTGATTCCAGAAATTAATCACTTACTTGGTCGCTTGTTGAAGTTTTAATAAAATCACAGTTTTTTATGCTGCAGATCTACCAGTTCTTTGAGTGCTGAGCTCTGTAAAACCCCGCCTCCCACATCACTGATCGCTAGCTTTCTGTGTACACTGTGCATAAGTAGAAAGCTGCCAGAGTGGGGCTACACATACCCAGTTTACTAGTCCTTTATTGATAATTTCCTACTAGAGATGAGCGAATGTCTTGATGTTCAGGTTTTAGTGCACCCTCTTTGGGACCAGCGCGTGACCTTGTACATCCTCAGAAGTCATTGACTGGTTGTTCGGCTCTCCGCCTACATAAAGCCAGCAATAAGAAAAATAAAAGAAAACAAGTTGCGCCACACTGCTTAATTATGTAGGGTGAGGACGGTTATGATCCCCGGTGCTCACCTGGTGCGGTTGTGCCGGGCTGCACAACTGGCTGACGAGCGAGGAATAGACCGGCGCGGCCTCCAGGCCGGAGGGCCCCGATACGTGGAGGCTGTGCTGCAATCCCCGATCGTGCGAGCCGATGACTGACGAGCCACAGGTAGGGGAGTGGTGGAATAATGCGAGCGAGGTCCTGGAGCCGAGCTGCTCAATATCGCGCTTCCCGGAGGGAAGGTGCGGGCCGTTCACAGAGAGATGGATATAATGTCAGCGCTCGTATAACAACCAGGACACGGCTCAGTAGATAATTACCTCTTAGTTTTATTAGTTCAGTGTAGGATTCCAGATCTCCAAAACGCGTTTCAGCGCTGAGTGCGCCTTTCTCAAGTGAATCACTTGAGAAAGGCGCACTCAGCGCTGAAACGCGTTGTGGAGATCTGGAATCCTACACTGAACTAATAAAACTAAGAGGTAATTATCTACTGAGCCGTGTCCTGGTTGTTATACGAGCGCTGACATTATATCCATCTCTCTAGCAATAAGAAAAAGGCATCTGGGGGGCGGAAGGGCAGGGATTTTCACTTTTTTTATTTTCCAACCATACTACGGTAATAACGCAGGATTTAACCCCAGTGCGAGCCAATCACAAACTATCAGAGACTTGCACTGGCCCAGCCACCCAGTGTACTGGAGCATAGAGATCCCGGCTCCAGTACTTAGAAGATGGAATTCCCCCAAACAGGTTCGCTCATCTCTACTGATAAATCAGTGATTTTATCAAAACTAGAGCAAGCAGCCCAGTAAGTGACACATTGCTGCAATGAGAATCTGTTCCCCTATAATATGCTGCTCTCAGATTAAGTTGTAAAAACCTAGACCTAGTGATAGATTTCCTATAATGACTGCTCTAATGTCTCACCTAAATCTTACATAATACAGAATAGTAATGATATACAATTTACACACAGGTAAAGCACTAGATTTCAGAATTTCCTAGAAATATTAACAATCTTTGACAGTTCTCTAGTTATTGACTCCCATATATCAGCTGCCATAAAGTGCACATACCCAGGTGTATTCATCATACAGCAAGGACATGATCCCTAACAATGAAAGTTTACAAAGAAAAATAGTAAGTAATTAGCTACATTAAAATAAACTACAGGATTTCACTTTTACAGACCTACATCTTATGAATGAACCTAAATTAATCAACAATTATTTACATTATTTAAAACAACTCAGAGTAATATTACAGTGTATATGATTTTTCTTTTGCAAGATTTATCCACGTTATGCAAAGTGGCCTGACAGATTTATCCGTGTTGTTTTATTGTAGAGAATAGAATTATTGATAATATAAAAAATAAATCAAGACACACTTACAATATTACAATACAAAATTATTTCTTATTATTACAATAATTAAAGAAACATTTGGGCTAGACCATCACTTCATATCTGGCATCAGATAAGAATATATATAACCAAACCAAATAATTTAACTGATATTCTGTCATTGATAGCTTAAAAAGTTTGTCCACTACTTGGGCAAGCCCTTTTCAACCACTATGTTTGCCCCTGTTAAAATAACATTCTCATACTCACCTCCGGTACTGGTGCAAGTCCACCGGTGTTGATATTCGCTCTCCCGGGGCTCACTTGACGTTGTTACCTCACATGAGTCCTGTACCCAATCAGCACTGTCTTTACTCTCCCTGCTTTTGGATGAATCGAACATCAAGAGAAAGTCAGGGCTCTTTGGGCACAAAGTCACATGAGCCACAGGAGAGCGAGTGTCAACACGGCTGGAACAGCGCCAGGCCCCGGAGGTGAGTATAGGTGTTGTTGCTTTTTTAGCAGAGAAGAAAATGGTGCGTGAGAAGAGGTTGTCCGATTAGTGGACAACCCCTTTTAAAGCAAGGGACTTTAGGACCCTTGTGTCAGTGATCATTGGGAGTCCCAGTATTGTAGCCAAAAATCAATCAAATATATGTCACCTATCCTAAGAGGAAATATCTTTAACATGCAATGAGCTTCAATGGAGCTGCACTACAAACACAAGACAGGTGGAAGGTTAACAGTACCCATACATGAAAAAATATAAATCAGTCATTATGATGTCCATATATAAAGGAGCAAACATTGCTTACTTGTTTCACAATTGGCTCCAAAATAGCCATGACGACATCGACATTCATTTGGACGGACACAGACTTCATTTTCTTTACAGGTAAAGTTGCCTTCACATATTGCTAGGAATCAATTAATAAGACCGTTACATTAAAAAGAGGAAAAGTTAGTAAATATACAAAATAATTTTACCAAATACTTAATTTATTATACATTAATTATGGTCTTCACATGAGGACAGTTAGAATCTTTCATTAACTTCTTTTTTTTTGTTCAGGTCAACACACCAAGAAAGTAATAAAATGAACTTGAAGGAACCAGTGGCGTAACTTGAAGTTTGTGGGCGCCAATACAAAATCACCTACAGGACTCTCAGCTATTGCAGGTCTTTAATACTAAAAATAGTTTTATATATATTATCTATAGTTGAATGTTATCTGTGACAGTGCAGTATTCGATTTGGAGCAAGATAAAGGGAAAAGAGTAACAAATTGCTATAAGGAGATGATGAAAGCACATTATATTAAAATATGCAAGAGAGGAAGAAGGCAAATTAATTACAAACTAAAACATTTGATGTGTAGTAAAGAGGAGCAACTTTATATGAAATACCCTGTGTAGACAAACAGCTAAGGTCTAAAACAGGCAGAATAATAGGACAAATAGGGAGTAAATCACAATGAAATCAGAAGACCTATAAATCATAGATATGCTTTTGAGGAAAATAAAGGACCAATAATGTGATATTATGATAGGAGATCACATACAATTCTGTACGTCTCAGCTGAACAGTTTTTTATTCTTACAGATACAGATGTTGCTTGACATTTGACCTCCTTATTAATATCATGCATGCCGCAAAAAATGATATCTGACTTGAAGTTAAACATTGTAGTCTATTTTTCTTCATCGCCCATGACAGCACCACCAAAGAGAGAGGTTCTGCCCCTCCAATGCCCCTCCAGGACTGGAAACCCAATAAAAAAAGGGAGTGGCACCTCTCCTCCGCATCAGTTCGGTTTCCTGTCCTGGGAGGATCATGTTTGGAGACTTAGAGGAGAAGAGGAGGCACATGTACCCAGTCAATGGCAAAAAGCTAGTCAGCGAACAATGGAAAAGACCAGACAAGAAGGTTTTCTTTAACATCCTCGCTTTAAAGAAAATACCCTTTTGAAGAAGAAACCTCTTCAATCTGGGATAAAAGTCTAAAAATTGAGGTGACGGTAGTCACATTTTTAACCTGTTACCGACAGCCTTACATCTCTAGACGTCGGCTGTCAATACCCCCGTGTTTGAAGTGAGCTCTGGCGTGGCGCTCACTTCAAACCTCCGACATCTCAGCTGATCTCACTAGCTGAGATGTCGGTCTAACAGCACCGATCGGCCCCTCCATCCGATCGGTGCTGTTAACCCCTTAGATCCTGGCCTCAATCTCTGAGAGCGGGATCTAAGGGAGCCGGAGCCGGCAGCGCGCGCTTACCGGGCTCCAGGGGAGATCTCGCGATAGTATCGCAGGATCTCCCGTGCTGATGTCACAGGCCAGGGTCCTGGCTTGACCCTGGAACCTGTCATGGAGCATTTCCTGCTTGTGGTTGGCAGGGGCTGCCAACCACAACAGGTCCGCGATTCTGACACATACAGAGGAGCTGCAGCTCCTCTGTATGTGTCAGAAGTGATCGGACTGTGCATCTGCATGCCTCTCTATGGGGCAGTGTAAAATTAAGAATCAATAAACAAATAAAGTTTTTACAAAGTTGAAAAAAAAACAAAAAACATAAAAGTTCAAATCACCCCCCTTTTCTCCCATCCACAATAAAAGTATTAAAAAATTAAATAAAATACACATATTTGGTATCGCCGCGTTCAGAATCGCCCGATCTATCAATATAAATAATCAAATAATGAGCGCCGTAAACTGCGTAGCGCAAAAAATGGTTCAAACGCCAAAATTACGTTTTTTTGGTCGCTGCAACAATGCTAAAAAATGCAATAACGGGCGATCAAAACAGCGCATCCACCCAAGTATGGTATCATTAAAAACGTCAGCTTGAGACGCAAAAAATAAGCCATCACCAAGCCCCAGATCCCGAAAAATGAGGACGCTACGGGTCGCAGAACATGGCGCAAAAAGTGCAATGTTTTTTTTTTTCATGCTTTTGAATTTTTTTTCACCACCTAGATACCAATAAAGGTATACATGTTTGGTATCTACAAACTCGTACTGACCCGAGGCATCGCACCGTCATGTCGGTTTTACCATATAGTGAACACGGCGACTAAAAATTCAAAAAAACAAACGTGTAATTGCACTTTTTTTGCAATTTCACTGCACTTGGAATTTTTTTGCAATTTCCCTGTACATTATATGGTAAAACAAATTATTGCATCTGAAAGTACAACTCATCCCACAAAAAACAAGCCATCATATGTCTATATTGACGGAAAAATAAAAAAGTTATGGCTCTTGGAAGCCGAGGAGCGAAAAAACGAAAATGAAAAATTACAAATTTCTTCGTCACTAAGGGGTTAAAGAAGTCCATCTTCCCCTTCAAGGACCTGGGCAGTCTAAAATATCAGTTGAACACGGAGGCAGACGTCTACCTAAGGGGCACCTGAGAAACATCGGCAAGAGCTCGAAGACCGGCGGTAGCTGGAACTTGTGCAGCCAGATTCTTAATCGTCTGATTTCAACAGTTAGAAAGCCATCTTAAGGATAATACGCCTAGACAAAAAATCTTGTCTTCCTTGTCATTAGTACAGGGGGTGGCAACTTTTTTAGCTGATGCCTTGGCTGACTCTATGAGGCTTACTGCACGATCAGCGGCTCTTTCCAACTTCGCCAGGAGGGCCTTATTGTTAAAATGTTGGCGTGGTGATGCAGAGTCTAAGTCCATGCTGTGTGCCCTACCCGGTGAAGGAGAATTTTTCTTTGGACAGGGGCTGGACGATCTTCTGGAGAAGACAGGAAATAAGAAGAAGTGGTTCATCAGCTTTCCGGCTTCTACCTTTAGAAGCCGGTCCTATCGGAGGAACAAATACATTAAAAGGAAGCTTCCAAATTTTCATGACATGTGGGGAGATAGAAAAAGAGAAATCTGGGGTTTATGCTGAGCTGTCCATCTTCAGAGGGAAAAAAGATCTCCAAATAACACCATCATCCAATCCTCAGGATTCCGGTCCCTATTTGATAGCATGGATTTTGAGAGGGAGCTGTTAACAAAACAGGGTTTCTCCCAGAATAAGTTGCTACTCTGCTAAGAAGTAGGAAACAGGTAGCTACCATGATATATGGTAGGGTATGGAGACAATTCCACTCTAGTTGTGGGGAGGAGCCAGGGGGAGTAGCCCCACTAAGACCTATATTGGAGTTTCTCCAAAGGGGATTGAAGATGGGGTTGGCTACTGATACTCTTAAATTTAAGGTGTCGGTCCTGGGAGCACTAAAACAATTGCAACCTAGCAACATATAGCCAGATTATGCAGTTTGTTAATACTTTCCAGATATCCACCCCTATTTGTCCAAAGATTTCCTCATGGTATATAAATGTAGTCCTAAATGTCTTAACTGAGAGCTCTTTTGAACTCCTCAGCCTCAAAATCGTGTTACTGATAGCATTAACATCAGCTAGAGGAATTAGTTATATACAAGCCATGTCAATTAATGTACCATACACTCAGGTCCTGGGTGATAGGCTAGTCTTGAGCCCTGATCTGGCTTACCTACCAAAAGTTGTCAAACATGACAAAGGTCCCAAGAAACAGTTTTTCTGTCCTTCTATGACTCTCCGAGGAACTTCAAGGAGGAAAGACTCCATACGGTAGACATTTGGAGAGCCTTGATATAATATATGGGAATGACTAAAGCGTGAAGGAATTTCCAGTCCTTGTTGGTGTCCTTTTTAGGGCTACTAACAGGTATAGTGTCTCTAAAAGCACCTAAACAAGGTGGATTATGGAGTTCATTACTATAGATTATTCAGCTATTCGTGTCTCAGAGTTCCAGAAGGCATTAAGGCTTATTCCACCAGGTCAGTTGCAACTTCCTAGGTGGAGAAGGCAGAAGTACCTATAGACCAGATATGTAAGACTGCACTTTGGTTTAATCCATGTTCTTATTTCAAGCATTATAGGCTGGACTTATGCTTCACAACTGAATTATCCTTTGGTAGAAGGGTTCTGCAAGCCGTGGTTACTCCCTAGATGCTAGTTTATCTGTTTGAATTTCTCTGTTGGTGCTGTTATGGACAATTGGGAGAAATCTAAATTATTTACCTATTTTACAGAATCCATGGCAGCACCCTTACATTATCCCTCACTTATCACTGGTAAGGTGGCACTCCTGCTAGGGATTGCCACAGGACCCACCAGTGCAGGGAAGGATGTACACCTTGGCACACACAGCATACAACACCTTCCACCCCAGACCTGGAGGGGGAGCTCCACTGGCTGTCCTTAAGCCAGATCCCCTATAAAGATCCAGGCCTGAGGGGAGGAGTCAGTTAGTTCCAGAGAGACTGCAGAGGAGAGAGCAGTTAGTGAAGGAGCTGGTTCCTGGGACCAAGCCAGGTCAAGAACCAGGAAACCTCACCCAGCTGTGCTGAGCCCTAGGGAGAGGGACAGAGGCCAGTGGGAGAGTGAGAAGTAGGAAGAAAGAAGAAGGGAACATCTGAAGATCTGAGAACCCCTTTAGCCACCCGGACACCAGAGTCCGAAGCTGCTATTCATCTACAGAGTGGCAGCGAAAGTCTGGACAGACCAGGAGAAACTATTCCCCCTGAAATAAAGAATAGAAGACTCCAAACCTGACCAAGCATAGGACCAGAGACCTGAGCAGAGAATAGGAATCCCACAAAAAGGTCCCCATTGTCAGTTGTGGAACAGTACCCTGAGAGGGAGAAAGAGCAGCAAGTTCAGCTACAGGCAGAGCTTCCCTAAACACCGCACACACTAATAGAGGAGGTCTCACAACTCTCCAAGGTGAACGCCCCAAGCTGCACCGAAACCTGGTTACCCTCCTGGACTGTGCCTGTTACCGGACATCAATAAAAAGGTACAGAATCAGACTATTGTGTGTGCGTGCCTGATTCCCCACCGCCGCCTGCAGCGTTCACAGCAGAACCACTACTACAACTCCTCTCATCAACCCCGCTGCCCTGAGGTAAAGCTCCACCTGTGGGGAGCTGTACTGCCAAAGATGCATTTCCATCACTTCAGCGGCCAGCCGCAGAGCTGGTAACCCTATCACCAGGTACCACAGGTGGCGTCACGTCATCATTCCCCATCATCATCACCCCCATCCATGCCACTGAGGGTCCAGGGCATGGAACTGGGAAGCGACCAGCTGTAATCCCCCACCAAAGTAACCCCTGTCCCAGTACCCAAGTACCCCCTACCCTGTTGACCGGATCAGTTGTGGGCACTCTTTTTACTCATTTACCCCATGAGTAAAAATGAGTTTGTGTTTGGTGATAGTGTATACTAATGATTGTCTGTAAGGTCCTCTTTTGCTCTGTAAACTAATTGAAGCAGGTTAGAGGTGATTTGTTCATGCACTGCGCCTTCTGTACTGATATCAATGGTTCTCGTGGCTAAAAAGCCTGAGTGGAATAAATACAGTAAATTCACTAATAGTCTGAATACTTTTTTAGTGTAGGTAGAAATTCACAATAACAAATTGGTATTAATGAAATTAAAATGTGGTGGCTAAATGTCACCATAGGAAATTTCACAAGAATCCTGCCAAGAGTCCATGCCATGCTGTTTGTCAGGGAAATCAATGAGTCCTTATGAATAAATGCCAAAATTCATGCAGATAATGAAAAATGAGAGGATATAAAAAATGCCTATGTGAGTATTACTAAGATTAAATATTTTATGTATAATATGTCAGTTTTTCACCATATAGAAATCAAGTTTATTATACATTAGTTAAAGAGAAATAAAATATGATATATAATAATATCTCATATACCGTACGTAATTGTTAAAATCTTATTTTGCTCATTGTTCTCTGACACTGTCACTACCAAAACAACTTTTATGGTTTTGGCAAACACAACTACAAAATACACAATTGAAAACAAAAGTATAATGGCCACTTTACACGTTCCGATATCGGCGTCCAAGTCCGATAAAAAGTCACGTGGTTCGTGCGTTGGCCCCGATATCGTTCGTGCATGTGTAAATGTCCAATACATGCCAAACGATGCCAAAACGATATCGGGGAAGAAATGAGCCTGCTCTCCAACGGCCCGATATTGGATGGACGATGTGGCCGGATCGTGCTGTGTGACAGCCCAACAGCGAGTGGAGTACAACTTCCCTATTCTCTCCCATGTTAAATGGTCGTTCCTGGGTCAGGCCGTACAAGGGGGCGTACACACCGCTTGGTTGCCTGCCGATATCACGCTTGTAACATCTCCTATGCATTTGGAATTCTGCCCAGAAAAAGCGCGCTCCCTGCACCGTTGTATCCAACATCGAACCGATGTTGGGACGTATAAAGTGGCCATGAATTATAAATTACAAATTAAATTGAATGCTAAAATTAAAAAAATATATGCATAAATACAAATATATGCATAAAGTTTGTCAGTAAAGTGTAACGCATAGTGTAAATATAGCCCAGTCATGTAGAATGATCCAGTTTGCATCAAAACCTAACATTTTGTTAAAGAAAATAAAAATTTAAAAATGTTATAACTAATATCTTAATTTTCCTTCACAGTTGTGGTCATAGCCAATGTTATTCCCTTTTCCCTGTGAGGAGTTTTTAACAATCTATGACTGGTAAAAGGGGTGATAACATGAAGAAAAGTTACTTTTATGGCATGAAGAGGAGTTTATCCTACCTCCTGACCTCACTAGCAAATATTTATCATAGGGTTAAGTACTCACGGTAAGTTTTTGAAGCTTATGTTCACATTTGGACATTTCTGATCCATTTTTAGTGCAACGTTTTTTAATTTTTTTTTAAACTGCACCAAAAACGGATCAGCCACTGCATCTGCAGCAAAGTGAATGGAAATTTCAATTTGCTGTGCAGATGACAGCGTTAGACTGCTGCATTAGTGGTGCAGAAAGCGCACCCAGAAAATAATGAGCATCAATTAGAGCTCTGTTTTTCTGGTGCACTTTCTGCAACACTAACATCCAATTACTTACCCTCCCTGGCAATCCCATGGTAAGCCCCGGTGATGTCTTCATCAGGAAGATCTGTGGGTAGTCCAGTACGGTGCTTCCATGACCTGCCCATGTGACTCAGCCTAGAGTCACTGGTGCCAGCCAGTAAGTACTTATACTACTCACAGGCCCTGCGGTACCTGGAAGAGACATCACATCACCGTGGGATCACCGGAGAGGGTGAGAAAGTGTGTCTGTCTGTCTGTGCCCCCCAAAAAATGGAGTAAAACGGCAGCACAAACGGATGATGTGTAGGTGATGCTTTTATGCAAAAAGAAGATCTGTTTTTGGTGCAGTAACTGCACCAAAAATGGATCAACAAGAAACAGAGCACAAATGCATTAACTGAATGAGGTCATACAGTTTGTGCAAATTGGATGAGATATTTAGAAATCTCATACCCTCTCTGCTTTTTTAAAACTGTGAAAACTGATTTTGCAGTGCATTTTTTTAAATCTGCAACGTTTTTTCCCTTGCAGGTAAAAAAAATGTAGAAATACACTAGAGACGCAGATAATCCTTAGATGACTATCAATAATGTTTTGTCTTAGTTAAATGTCAAGAAATATCAAAAAGAAACTTTGTAAAAAAAAAAAAATAAACAGCAAGGAACCCAATAAAGCTAATAGGTACAGAACTGCTTAAAAAAAATCTGCATCATTAAAAGCTCATCAAAAGCCCATCATGGGAACGTAGCCTTAGGCCTCATTCAGACACAAGCCAAAAACAGACCGATTTTCATTCATGTTTGGATCAGATTTTCCATTGTTTTGTCAATGTCAGGTTTTTACTAAGGCCGGCTTCAGACTGCGTGTCTGATCCGATCCGTAGCTGTCCGCTCGAGGCAGACAGCCGCGGACCGGATCAGCACACATGACTGGGGGCTATTATGCCCTCCGATCCTGTGTGCAGCCGCACGCAGCTGAACCAGCTGACAGGTCAGGACCGCGGCCCGCGGTCCTCACCTATTAGCAGCAGGAAGTGCGTGCGGCTGCACACAGGATCGGAGGGCATAATAGCCCCCAGTCCTGTGTGCTGATCCGGTCCGCGGCTGTGTGCCTCAAGCGGACAGCTACGGATCGGATCAGACACGCAGTCTGAAGCCGGCCTTACAGTATTTTATTAGCATTTACTATATGAAAAAAAACAACGTGCACATGTTGAATATTTGGTGACTTTTGTTAACTGAGTTATTCAAAGCCAAAACCAAAAGTGGGAAGGAAGTAACAAGGATGGCATCTACCTGCATGTAGTTGAATGTGTGAGCTTTATCCAAGACTAGTTTTAAAAATGAATGTCTCCTTTTATTTTTGTAGATCTCAATCTGCACATACATCGTCTCTGCAGGGATTTTCCAAAAGTCCATATCGGCCACCGATGGGAGGTCAATGGCGCCTGCCTTGTGCCACCAATACACCTCCTCCAACTAGCCCTGGGACCACAGTATCATTCCTCTGTCATGACCCTGCCGAGTTCGTGCAGTGGTGACCCTGCCTCTAGTGAACCCGCTCCACCACTGCTATGCTTCCAGTAAGCTATATCTGAACTATAAGACATTTAACAAAGTGTATTATACCCTGAAAAATACTGTAAGTGTTGCACCTATGATAATAAATGCCCTTAAAGGGAATATGTCAGCAGGTTTTTGCAATGTAATCTGAAAGCAACATGACACCACCGATTCCACTGATGTATCATTTAATACACTGGGTACAGCAGGTATGATAAAGACACAGTTTTCTCTGTTGCAATTTGAGCAGGGTTCAGTTCTTGAGCCCTGTATAACCCACCCCCACCACACGTGTACATTGTATAATGACAGAGAGTAGTTAGGT
This sequence comes from Allobates femoralis, assembly GCA_033576535.1. Lineage (NCBI taxonomy): Eukaryota > Metazoa > Chordata > Amphibia > Anura > Aromobatidae > Allobates > Allobates femoralis. Next base: position 634,401,626 of record JARQOC010000003.1, read on the forward strand.
TACTTTCACACTAATGGTACCTTTACACGCCGCCACAACAGGATGGATACCAACGGCAACTTCACGTGCACGAGCACGGCCGAACGGTTACCAACGGGAACCGCACCCTCTTTACACACCGCCACAAGGTGCGCTACGCTACGCTACATCTACAGCTAGATACATCGCCGGGTGTCGCAAGTAGCCGTCGGTAGCTCAGCGTACCAGCTTTACACACCGCCACCACAGAGTGATCTGGGAGCAACAAAGGCAGGACGTAAAACAAATAGGCGTGCCACAGACCTGTACGCCGCGCCCAAACCACAACCATTGGCCAACACTACGGAGTTGTGATTGGGCACGACGGAAAGGGCGGATGGCCGAGACGTGCCGTACTAGTGAGCGGAGTGTGGCACGGAATAAGCGCTTGTGACATGGCGGAGCCTGGCGAATGCATGGAAATCGATGGTAATGGGTCACGCTAGAGCGGTGGCCAGTCACATATCCCGTGTGTATTAAAGTAGCGGTCCGGGGCTATGTGTGCGTAGTACAAGTGTTTGCCTTGTCACGCACGATCAGCGCTTGTGACAGCCGCGTGTGCCGATTGCACTGAGGTGCGTTTGTGTGCCACACATTAGCGGCTTACAAAAGACAGTATGTGCGTTTTCTGTCAAAAATCTGTGACAACTGTGGCGAAGTATGTGTAGTGCTGAAGGGACAGCTCATCCAAGATGGAGGGCTGTGAGGCAAGGGCCAATCGTAACGCAGCATCTTCCACCAATGATCGCTGAAGGGGCGCGGTATCACGGAGCATGGGTGACGCCTTAGCCACATTGCAGCTACATCGCCGGGTGTCCCGAGTTCCCTTCTGTAGCTTCTTTACACGCCGATACAGCTCGCTACAATCGGCGATGTAGCCATCTGTTTATGGGCAGTGCACGGATGCAGAGGTATCTGTAGCCGGCTGTGTCGTCCCGTCTTCAGACGCCGCTACTACGGGCGATATTGGCGCGACAAGCTACTTTTGTAGCCTGTAGCGGGTTGTATCCATCCTGTTGTGGCGGCGTGTAAAGGTACCATAACGTTTGGCATGCGTGTGGCATGCAGACGCAAACGTAGTGCCGAACACAGACATCCAGGTGGCAGTGTGTTCTCATTGGTCTAATCTATGATTTGTACTCTTGCAGAGGCTTGCATACAAATCATACATCCTTGGCTGCACAGGAAATGCAACAAGTTGCATTTCTGTGCTCTGAGAAACAACGCCTGCGGACGCAAACGTGTGCATCCGCGGGCAAATGCATACACCGTGCATCGCCACAAGTCGCCACACACGTGCGGTCGCTGCCATGCGCAGCGGAGCTGAACGCTAGTGTGAAACCAGGCTTAATCAGTACTGTGAGTGGGGTTGGAGTACTCTGCATATCCCAGGTAGTCCTTTAGGCTGGAAACATACTGTTGAGTGGAAAAACGGTCCGATTGATGGATCCGAGAGTTGGACAAGTGTCCTCCCGAATTTTGGTCCATTTTGCATCCAACTGCTATGCGACTGTCTGATATTTTCTTGGATCACATCCGAGTGCCGTCCATGTGTTGTCCGGGTGTAATGCAATTTTAACATGGCATTTCTCAAGCTGTATAAAGTGAGAAAAGAATTGACAGAATAGAGTGATTGAATACAATAGACAGATAGATAGATGCTAGAATAGCTAGATAGGGTTCACCTGTCTCCAGCTGCTACTTCCAGGGCCGCCTATTAGGCAAATTACATATTCACTGCACTGTCAGACAAAAAGCTAATCAGAGAAGCTCACACTGTTTGAGAGCTTCTGTTATGGGCTGTTGTAGTCAGAGTGCTTTTCCTCAATCTGGACAGTGATTCTGCTTAGTTGCCATACACATTAGTGTAGGGCAACCAACCTGGCATTATAGGGTGTGAAATTAATAAATATAAAAAAAAAATATCGCAGCAATTTTAAGTCTAGCCCGAAGAAAGCAGACAGCTGTGAGCTGCCACCCTCAGCTGCCTAATTTTCCCTTGGCCAAGAAAAAAAATGTGTGGGCTTTGCCCTATTTTTTAATGCCAGCCACAGCTGAGGACTGGTATTCCCAGCGGGGTGAGGGCCCATTGTTATAGGGCCCCCCACGCTAAAAAACAACAGCCCACAGCCGCCCCTGAAAACACATTAATAAGCGCCATTTCCAGGCGCCTTTTCCAGGCTCTTCCAGCGGCCCTGGTGGCGGTGGCACACTGGGTAATAAAGGGGTTAATACCAGCTTTGGTTATACCAGCTGGTATTAAGCCCGAGATTCTTAATGTTGGGCTAAGTTTGACCCGGCAATTAAGAATCTCCAATAAAAGGGTTAAAAAAAAACACTCAGAGAAAAAAAGCATTTATCAGAAATAAAGACCTAGACATCTTTAGTGACTCCATCTGTATTACTCCCCTTTACAGCCCTCCAGGATCCTGGTCTTCTTTCTTGTCTCTTCTTTCTTCTCCAAATGTTCAGCTCTGCTACATCACAAAGCAGGAGGAGGTAGAACGCTTCCTCCCCCTGCTCTGTGATGACTGAATGAGCAGAGTTACGGCGACTAAACGATGACATCATCGCTGACACCATTCCCATAGTAACCTAATAAGCGGTTATTGACCGGCGCTGCTTACCATAACAGCAGCGCCGGCAAGCAGGGAGTTAACTCTCCTGTCATCGCAGCTCCTCTATGCACCGCTCATACTGGAGCAGTGGTGACAGGAGAGTTAACTGTGTGCTTGCCAGCGCTGCTGTTATCGGTAAGCAGTGCTGGTCAGCAGGGCCTCAACTCCTGCGGCTCATGTATGAGCCGCTCATTCAGGAGCCGCTGTTCTGTCGTCGGCCATCATTGCAATAGTAACCGCTTATTAAGTTACTATGGCAACGGTGTCAGCGATGATGTCATCACTTAGCCGCTGCTGACTCTGCTCATTCAGTCATCATAGAGCGGGGGAGGAAGCGTTCTTCCTCCTCCTGCTTTGTGATGTAGCAGAGCTGAACATTTGGAGAAGACAGAAGAAAGAAGAGAGAAGAGAGAAGACCAGGATCCTGGAGGGCTGTAAAGAGGAGTAATAAAGATTGAGTCCCTAACGATGTCTGGGTCTTTATTTCCAATAAATACTTTTTTCTCTTTGTGGTGTTTTTTTTAACCGTTATTGGAGATTCTTAATGGCTGGGTCAAACTTGCCCTGACATTAAGAATCTCAGGCTTAATAGCAGCTTGTATAACAAAGCTGGTATTAACGCCTTTAATACCCAGTGTGCCACCGCCGCCAGGGCTGCTGGAAGAGCCTGGTAAGGCGCCTGGAAATGGTGCTTATTAGTGCGCCATTTTCAGGGTCGGCTGTGGGCTGCAGAGATAAGAATAGACAGGATAGATAGGATAGAATAACTAGATTGGGTTCACCTGTCTCCCGCTGCTACTTCCGGGGCCGCCTATTAGGCTAATTCATATTCACTGCACTATCGGACAAACAGCCAATCATATCTGTTCTTTAGCGTGGGGGGGCCCTAAACAATGGACCCTCACCCCGCTGGGAATACCAGCCCTCAGCTGCCTAGTTTTACCTTGGCTGGCATTGAAAAATAGGGCAAAGCCCACACTTTTTTTTGCCAGCCAAGGGAAAATTAGGCAGCTGAGGGTGGCAGCTCACAGCTGTCTGCTTTCATCAGGCTAGACTTAAAATTGCTGCGTAGCCCCACACATTTTTTTTTAAACATTTATTAATTTCACACCCTATAATGCCAGGTTGGTTGCCCTACACTAATGTGTACGGCAACCAAGCAAAATCATTGTCCAGATTGAGGAAAAGCACTCTGACTACAACAGCCAATCACAGAAGCTCTCAAACAGCGTGAGCTTCTCTGATTGGCTGTTTGTCCGACAGTGCAGTGAATATGAATTAGCCTAATAGGCGGCCCCGGAATTAGCAGCGGGAGACAGGTGAACCCAAACTAGCTATTCTATCCTATCTATCCTGTCTATTCTTATCTCTGCGAGAAACACCATGTTAAAATAGCTCTCCCTACACTGTCCCTGTGCTGTTTGTGTGTGCGGTCTGTGATTTTTGTCGGACCCATAGACTTGCATTGGCGAGTCTTGTCCGACAATTGCATGAAATAGCAGCATGTTGCGACTGACTCGTCATCCGAGTCTCGGACGAGAAAAGAACATCTGACACTCGGAAATGTGCTCTTGGACACTGACTAGCATTGGTCCGACTGCAATGCGATTTTTGCTCGTATTGCCATCGTCCGAGTTTCACGCCAGTGTGTCTGAGCCCTTACTAATAGTCTCCTGCCGATAAAATACCGATTCTATTGAAAAAAGCACACACAGCCTAACAAATGACACATCACTGTAATCAGGGACTCTGCTCCTATTCTATGGTGCTCTTAGAATACATAGCAAAAACCTAGCAACAGATTGTCTTTAATTCATGCTAGCATTTAATGTCCTTTTTCACTAGATCCTTGGAAATGAAATGGTTAACATTTTTGGAGAATAGAATGTATTAAACACACAACTAAAAGAAGCGTGTGGCTTGTGCTATATTTGTCGTAAACTTCTCATGTACAGAACAAAAAGAGATAAATTACAATGCATAAAGCAGCAACTTGGACTCATTTCACAGTAATATCATCAACCTTAGATTTGGCAATTTAACATTGGTGGTTCAGAAAGGAAATTGCCTCACTGATTGACTTGGACCTACTCAGCATCCGGATATTAACGATCTGCTAGAAGTGCAATTTGTGGCACAATAAAATGAATCTAACGTGCTACTATTGTACGGTAACATTCAAGTTCCAAATATTTAATCACAAATGGTAGGAAATGCTAAATAAATATATACTGGATTATTTCCACAAAATAGTTATGTAAATGTGCCATATGAATTTACATTGGGGAATATAAAATGCCAATACCCTGGACTATAAAATGAGAGACTGGGCACCAGTCCACCGATAAAATCCTAATGTCATGCAGGTATATTATAGTGCTGTATCCTTCATTTTAGAATATAATAATCAGAAGAGCATAAAACAAGGAGTGAACATAGCAGGAGACAGATGACTGGATGTGGAACATAGGCCGGTTTCACATTGCAATTTTGCGGTCATTCGATTGTATCCGTTTCAAAACAGATACACTTGGATCCGAAATCGGATCCCATGTCCCCTTATGGGAATCGGATCGGATGTGCCACTATTGACATCCGATTTTGGCACCATCCGATACTGTCCGATTTAATCACGGGCACAAAATCGTAGCCTGCTGCGATTTTGTGTCCGTGACTCAAATCGATAAGATATAAGGAAAGAAAGATCATACATCAATTGGGCACACCACAATAATATGAAATGTAACTTTATTAACAGAGAACCACACACTGATACAGACAAATTTAAAACCATTTAAAATCAAAATAGGTCCCGTGACTCAAATCAGGCAGCATCGGATCAGTGCTGATCAGCGTGCAAACAAAATGTGAGCCTATGGACATCGGATCCGAGTTCACCTCAGATCCGATGTCGGCTCCATGGTCCCTGCCTCTTCCTTCCTCTATCTCCTCTATTCTGCCCCCCCCCCCGCTATTCTATTCTGTCTCCCCCGCTTCTCTATTCTGATCTAATCCCTATCTGTCCCCTGTTCTCTTCCCTGTGTGTTTAAAAAAAGAAAAACTCCTCCCTACATCACCTTGTCACCAGCTCCCAGGATGCGACACCATCGGGCCAGAAGGGCCTGTGGTGATGTCACAGAGCCGGTCAGCTGACGTGTCATGTGACCGGCTCTGTGACATCACCACAGGTCCTTCTGCCCCGATAGTGTCGGATCCTGGGAGCCGGTGACAAGGTGATATATCCTTCGGAGGTTTTTCTTTTTTTAAACACACAGAGAAGAGAACAGGGGACAGGATAGGGATTAGATCAGGATAGAGGAGCGGGGGGAAAGAATACAATAGTGGAGGGATGAAGATGGAGGAGGCAGTAGCAGGGAGAAACAGGGGACCGCATGATCCACACAGATCCTGCATAGAATCTAATCGGATGGCTATTTGCCATCTGATTGCAGGGATCCGTGTAGATCTGTGGCTGTCGGGGGAAACCTGCAAAAACTCGGATCCCACGGACAGCCACAACATCGCAATGTGAAACCGGCCTTACCTTACCTACTTCTGCTCTATGCTGCACATAATAATTGGGCTCTTTTAACCCTTTTGCGCAAATGAATGTCTCTGACTACAAGTTATTATAAGGCTGGTTTCACACTGCAGTTTTTTCCTTGATCAGGTTTGATCAGGTTTGTGTCCCAAAACCAGGAGTGTCTCCAAAACTCAGTACAGGTGTCAATCTTTCAATTATAATTTTTCTCTGCAAGTTGCTCTCCTGGTTTTGGCATACAAAACATGATGAACCCTGATCAAGGAAAAACTGCAGTGTGAAACCAGCCTAATAAAGAAACAAACCGCACTGTAGTGACCTGCCCAGATTCACCGGTCATTCTCTGCCGATGCTTCAAGTGCCTTGAATTTGTTGTGTCACCGATCTCATGTCGATAGCCAATCAGTGAGCTCAGTGGCTCCATCAGTATAGATGGATCAACCCTTTTAGAACCACTGAATGAACTTATTGGCTGCTGTTCTGTAGACATCACGCCAAACACTGGAAGCAATAGCAGAAACTTGTGGGTGGATCTGTCGAATGTAAGTACAGTACGTGTGTTTTTTCGCTGTAATAACCTACGGGGGATATTGAATTACTGAAGGAAAACAGACCATTTAAAGACCGGAACTTTTTTGTTTTTGAGCTTTCAATTGTTGCTCTGCTTCTTCCAGGAGTTAAATATTTATTCTTCTGTCTACATCGCTAAATGAGGGCTTGATTTTTTTTGGGGGGTAGAGTTGCAGTATTGAACACCATTCATTTTATCTTAGAATGTACTGGAAAACAGGAAACAGATTCTAAGTTGGGTAAGGATAGCTTTACACCACGATTTAGTGCTATCAGGTTCTGTCCAGTGTTTTGCAGGAAACACCGGACAGACACTGACAGGCCTGGACAAAACAGAACCGGAGGGCAAATATGCATAGTGGCTGGAGGGAGCTCTCAAGGTGCTGAAATTTCAGCCGGGTAGCTCTCCATGTGCTGAAATTCAGTGGTGGCTGTTTCAGCACCCAGCGTCCGGGAACTGGTATGATTTTTTGTCGGATGCAGCGCGATCCGACGCCCATAGACTCCCATTCTATGGGCACCGAATCCTGGAGGATCTGATTTTATCCGACTTTTGCATTGGACACAAAAAATCATGCAAACTCCGGTTTTGTGTCCGAATCATAAATCACACAAAACCGGATCCTCCCAAAAAAAAAACACCAAGCCGGATACTAAATATGCACAATCCGGTGCCGTAGGGATACATGGGGAGCAAAATCGGATCTGGGGTTGTCCTGTGCACAATTCAACCTCTGTATTTTTTGCTTTGGTTTAATGTTGTTCATTGTATGGCAAAATGACCTCGCTATATATTAATTTACAAGTACATCTCAATGAATTAGAATATCATCAAAAAGTTAATTTATTTCAGTAATTCAATATACAAAATGAAACACATATATAGAGTCATTACAGGGTGATTTATTTCAAGCATTTTTTTTATTAATGTTGATGATTATAGCTTACAGCTATATTCAGAAAATTAAAGTAGGATGTAGGTTGATCATCAGTATGATTATATGTCCTGAGGAAGTGGGCAGCCGCCCACAAAACGCGGCAATAATAAACCTTCTTATGATCAACTTCTGGTCCCTGTCCTTGGGATCTCAGCATCTGATCAGCAGCGCATGGTTAAACCCTCCTTCTTCCTATCATTTGCTGTCACTGTGGCAAGTCAGGAAAGAACAATGTTATTTTTACCACCTAAGGTTACATTCACACACAGCGTTTTTGATGCATTTTTTAAGGAATCGTTTTTCATCTGCAAAACTGGATCAGCTTTTCAAAAATACACATCAAAAAAACAAGTGATCCATTTTTGACTGTTTCGCTTTTTTCAGCTCATAGACAATGGTTTCAATGGAACAAGCGGATCAGAAAAACACCACACAAATTGACATGCTTAGGCCCCTTTCACATCTATGCGTTTGCTGCGTTTTGCTTCATTTGCGTTTTTTATGCCTTTTTACAGCAAAAACGCATCAAAACGCATGCGTTTTTGTCCCCATTGATTTTAATGGAACGCATTGATTTTAATGGAACGCATGAAAAACGCATGCAAAAACGCATGTAAAAACGCATTTGCGTTAGCAAAATCGCAAAACGCATGCGTTTTTGCAAACGCAGCTCAAAACGTGCCAAACAACGTTTTGGGATGCGTTTGCAAAAACGCATGCGTTTTGCGTTTTTGCAAACGCACATGCGTTTTGCCATGCGTTTTTGCATGCGTTTTTCATGCGTTCCCATTAAAATCAATGGGGACAAAAACGCATGCGTTTTGATGCGTTTTTGCGGTAAAAACGCATAAAAAACGCAAATGAAGCAAAACGCAGCAAACACATAGATGTGAAAGGGGCCTTATTCTTTGTGAGGATCTGTTTTTGGAGTCAAAAAATGTACCACTGCAAAACGTTGTGTCTGAATGACAAATCTTATACTTATTGACTTTGCTGGGAAGCTCAGAAACTGATCCATTTCACTACACTGCTCTGCAAAAATAGATCCTCACAAAATGGATCAAAAACATTGCGTCTGTATGTAACCTTAATGTTGCCAACTTCTGAACAGATCACTAGAGCTGGTAGACTTGAAGACCGTTTTTGGGCTTTGAAGTGCAATGGCAACAATCAGGACCACACAAGCATGATATCAGGATGCCGATAGGGTTAAAGAGACAATAGGGTTAAAGAGGGAGACCCCACAATCTGTTAACCATCTACAAGTCCTAGTCCCTGTTGACAGCAGCACCAATTGTGACTGATGTAATAGGCTGTCATCTAATGTGTACGGCTGATAGCTGCTGGTCTCTATAGGGTTAAACATATATTTATGAACACATGAACCTATGATCAATCAATCAGTTACACTATATACTGCAATATCAGAGTACTGAGACATAAAGTAACATTGCAATTTTCTTTTCAAGCTTAACCTCTGTCTACTCTTCACAGGACGGCTAAGACAGCAGCTGAAAAGTTGTAAAATGTTTTGTAGAAACAAGCAACTTTGCAAGTTATCTCTTCATAAAAATCTTGATTCTTAAGAATGTAGGAATTTTTAATTTTACAGTTTACGGCTCAATATATGGGTTACCATCCCCCACTAAAGTCTATGAAAGGTAGATGGTTTCCCAGGAAATGAGTGCACATTTTCAAGCTGTTTACTATAAAGCTTGGAAGCTCAGCTCTGAAGCTCATCAGATGCTTTCGTCTTAAGTACACCTGTTCTCCGATGCTGCAGAGTCAGAGCTGCCTCTGCTTGATGAATGGGAGATCGCACAGTTCAGACCAACAACATGATCATGCTACTGGTCAGAACTGGTGATCTTTAGGAGCAGTGAATGAATAACTGTGGGATAGAAAGCGTAATAGGGTCTTATCTGATATAAAAAAGGTGACAGGTAGGCTGATATGAAACGGGTCACCTGTCACACACAACCAGTATAAATGGCTCCAAACAGCTACTGCAATATCCACAGGTTGAAGCAATAGTAGAAAATATAGAGGAAATATGGGTTACCCAACTGCGCTGCTGTATAATTGATGCATTTCAAGGTGTATTGCAAAATGGGTTACGGCGGGAATAGTGTCTTTGGATAGTCGGTTTGAGGGACCTTTACTTTTGTCGTTTACATGTATTAATCATTTAGAGCAGTTGAAAAAGATCCATATCCACTGGTATTTAACGCAGCATAAACTCTCTAAATTTGATAAGTCATCCACACCGTTATGCTGGAAAAGTTGTGGTACACTAGGAGACATGGGGCTTGTTTGGTGGGGGTGTACTATAGTCAGAACCTTTTGGTCTCAGGGTGAAGATCTAATTAAAAAAATTTCTGGAGTAAACTTCCATTTAGATGGCCCGCTAGCATTGGGTTTGACTCTATCTCTCCAGGGTTGTCTCCGGTCTTGTCTCATATATTGACTGCTGCACGACAATGCCTGACTAAATGTTGGAGATCTGAGATTCTACTCACTCAAAAGGAACTAATTGCCAGAATTAACTCACACTATCATCACAATTGGTATCTCTCGTCTTCTCTCAAACAAGGACAACCTTTGGGACTTGTGGGCATCGTCGGAATTTGTATTACCAATAACTAAATTTTCTTTGAGACTGTTTAATTTGAAATGTATCTAATTCTGTCATTATAACCTGGGCTCTTTCCCCTCCCTTAATCTTACCCTTCTGTGTAACGCTATCTCCCCTCCCTCTCTCGACCTGATCCAGCCACATTTCCCTTTGGTGTACTCCTACTGATTCATAATGCCCATTATATGTTTATATTAGCATTGTAGTTACTGCTACTTTACTGTTATTGCAAGTGATCTTCCTCAATAAAAAGATGTATGGTTAAAAAAAAAGGTGTATTCCTCATCCCTTCATCGGGACAATCCCAGACCTTTAGGAGCACACTGCTCTCGTATCATCTTACCTGTCCCTGGCAAGAAGAGGAGCAGTGCACTCCTGAAGATATTTATGGTCATTAATGCCTCATTTTGAGTTACTATGCTTACCATAATTAATTCAGATTAGAGTAATTATGGAAATATGTTTTTATAGTTTTTTCAAAATGCAATATAATACACTTATGGATCTCATGTCCAGTCTGTAAGTTTCCCAAAGCACTTTTACGCCGATAATAAATACACTACTATAATAAACAGAATATTGTAAGATAATATACAGTTCATTATCTATTCTTCACCTTTCTAATAACTGCATGTAGGAAAAGTAGTCATAATGCTTGAAGGGAATATAGGTTTCATATTCTGTGGAACAAGACCATGATAAAACAGCTGTTGAGGAGGTCACAAAAAGCAGCTACATGGTAACTGGATAACATTATTACCTGACAGCCTTCTTAATCTCTCCAATGACTCTCAAGAAGGATTTGGTATTACAGCGGATTAATTATTCATTCTGCGTGCACTATTTGTTAATTTTTTTCAAACTTGACATGTTTCTATAGGCAGTATTAACCCGAGGTGTAATCCCAAGGATATCTTAGCATTTTTAATATGAATATCTCCACAATTACCAGTCATCTGTCTAACACAATTATGCTACATAAAATTGCATTGATCAAAGAAATTCAGAGTTCTCCAGATATGCAAAAATAAGTAATAAAAGAAATGCATTATAAATAAATTACAAATACATTTAATTAAAAAATCACGTTTGTTTTGCCCAGAGACATAACCATAATAGTACATTAAAATTGTGACAAAAACGTTGCCCTAGATTGTTCACAGGACAGGTGCATGTGAGCATGTGCACTAGAAGTTCCACTACTGGGAACAGAACATAATTAATTTTAAATACTATCACCAGGTCAAAGCAGCACATCAGAATTCATCAAGCCAGGGTGGACAGCAGTGTGAGCAGTCTCTTGTTACCTCAGAAATCATGGTAATTTACTGTAATTACATGAGACAGGGTAGTCAGAAGTGTGAGCAGTCTCTTCGTACCTCAGTACTCCTGGTATCTCAAATATTAGATCAGAAAAACATGATGGCACAGTGTGAGTGACTTTTTCTTACCTCTGCGCTCTGGGTATCTCCAGTAATAGATCAGAAAGGTATGGTGGAAAGCAGTGGGGGCATCATTCTGTTACTTTAGAAATCCATGTATCTCCAGTATTACAGCAGAAACACATGGTGACAGCAGTGTGAACGACCTTTTCTTGCCTTGGCATCCATTGTATTTATTATTAGATCAGATAAACAGGACGGCCAGCCATGTTATTACCCTTTCTTATATACTTGGTAATTCCAGTATTAGATCAGAAGGACAGGGTGACAGCAGTTTGAGTTTCCTCTTCTTACTTCAGCATCCCTGGTATCTCCACTAATAAATCAGAATCACAGAGGACATGCCTTTCCTTAACTCAGCACCCCTGATATCTCCAGTATTAGCTCATAAGGACAAAGTGGACAGCAGCATGAGCAGCCTCTTCTAAGCCTGGCATCCATTATCTTTAATATTAGATCATAAAAACAGTATGGACAGCAGTATTATCAGCCTCTTCAACTTCTTCAGAATTCTTTGTATTTCCAGTATTAGATCAGAAAGACAGGGTTGACAGCAGTTTGAAAGTCTTCTTCTTACCTCGGCCCCCTGTATTTCCAGTATTAGGTCAGAAAAAAAAAACATCATAGATAGCCGTGTGAGCAGACTCTTCTTAATGCAGCCATCATAGTATCATTGACATTGTGGACAGCAGAGAGAGGAGTCTCTTCTTATCTCAACACTCCTAGTATCTCCAGCATTAAATCAAAAGGACAGGATGGACAGGCTGTTGAGCAGTCTCTTCTTACCTCAGAAAATCGGAAATACAGGAAGGAAAGCAGTGTGAACTAAGACTTCTTACCTGGGTATCCCTAGTATCTCCAGTATAAGGCTAGGGTCACACTTGCAATATTCTAAGTTCTCTGCATGGTTTGCAGAAAACGTAGAATATTTTTCTCCCTCCGCAGCCTTCGCGCAGGCTGCATAGCGCCGAACGCGGCCCCTAGCAATCCGCTGTGTTCCCTGGATACCAGCCACACAACAGGCTGCGGGGAGTGCAATGTTCACAATGTGGTGTGAATCGCACTCCCCGTAGCCCGTTGTGTAGTTGGTATCCAGGGAACACAGCTAGGTTGCTAGGGGCTGCGTTCGGCGCTATGCAGCCTGCGTGAAGGCTGCAGAGGGAGAAAAATATTCTAAGTTTTCTGCAAACCACGCAGAGAACTTAGAATATTGCAAGTGTGACCCTAGCTTTAGATTAGAGAGAAAGCACAGGCAGCACTTTGAGCAGACTCTTATTACCTCACCACTCCTAGTATTTCCAGGCATAGATCAGATAGACAGTGTGGTCAGAAATGTGTGCAACTGATCCTTGGCTCAGCACCATTGGTATCCCCAGTATTAGATCAGAAAGAAAGGTGGACACTAAAGTAAGTAGCCTCTTCTATACATCAGCACCCCTGGCAGCTCAGTGTTAGATTAAGTAGGCAAAGTGGACAATATGAGCAGACTTTTCTAAAACAAGGGTTTTAGCAGACCGCATTTCCTGTGCGCTGATCAAAAGAGCATATCCGGGACTTTGGAGTGAAGCTGCCGTCTGCGGTAAGCTTCACGTTACCATAGCAATGCACAGACAGGTGGCGCATGGCGTTACCTGCCGTTAATGCTATGCACTATGCCTGCCTGGCACTATGTTTATAACGAATGCGCCAGGCTAGGGTGAAATGCAAGTCTGACCCTAGCCTTAGTCTCCGCAATCCTGGTATTTCCAGAATTAGGTAAAAAATAAAGGGTTGGAGAGCAATGCGAACAGTCTCTTCTTAGTCTCTGCAATCCATGAAGAGTGAGGTGGAGCTTCCTACTGTACAGGCACATGTCCTATTAATATTCCTGGATAGATCTCTATAAAAGTAACAAGATGGTAATCATTGAGTGACCAACCAGTACTGCTCGCCGCTGATCTCTGCTAGCTCCGAGCTGTCTCAGACTGCCCTCATTGGCAAAATTGTGGCCTCTACTGACGTCATATTGACAGTGCAGCTGCTTGACTATATATAAATAGTTACCGTATATATAAAAGCAAGCAATTGAAAGTAAAGGTACCTTTACACGCCGCTACAGAAGGTTAGAAACAACCGGGTGTCTCACGTGCACGAGCACGTTTCAACGGTTCCTAACGGTACCTGATACCGCCTTTATACGCCGCTACAAGGTGCTCTACAGAAGGTTTTTTCTATCCCTGGATGCACCGACGGGTGCCGCAGGTTACCTTCTGTAGAGCACCGTCCCTCATTTACACGCTGCTACAGAAGGTAATATGGGAGCACATGGTTCAGCAGGGACAACACATAGGCGTGCCAGAGTTGTGGATTACGAGACGCTCGTACGATGATTGGACAATGCAACAGCATCATGATTGGCCAGCCAGCGCAGGAAGGCTGGCTAATACATGATGCTATTGCAATTGTGTAGTATGACTGGTCAGTTCCTTAAATATGCCGCCCTATGCAGGGACAACCAATCGTAACGCAGGAGCTTCCACCAATAATCGCTGATGGGGCGCGGTATCCCGGAGGCTGTGTCACGCCCCAGGGAGTACACTAGGTGTCGCAAAAACCTTCCTGTTCCTTATTTAGACGCCGCTACCATCGGGTTGATACCAACCTGTTTTTGAGCACTGCTGCAAAACAGGTGTCGACAGTGACCGGTGGCAACAACCTGATTTACACGCCGCTACCTCGCGGTGTTTTGACGGTGCAAGATACAATTGTCTCCGACACCCTGTTGTTTCTAACCTTCTGTAGCGGCGTGTAAAGGTACCATAATACATCACTTTAATATTATTTTCAGGCCAACTTATATATTACACAAAAAAGAGTGCAAAAAACGTCCAAAAAATATATATCACTGCTATAAAAGTAAAAAGCAAGTGCAAAATAGTGTCAACAGCAGGGTTCTTAGTTAGTAGGTTTTTTGCAAAAAAGGTACGGAAGCCGTTCTACCACTCCACGTTGACCCCTATCAGAACGGTCCTAGACTAACGTATTTAAAACCTGATCTAGTGTGACCAAACCTCATAGATGCAGGATGCAGCAGGGCCAGATTCATTATGGGCACACAAGGTAGAAACAGCAATTTATGTGTTCCTTCTCAGTGAGAAGGGGTGGGGCACTTCTCAACTTGCAGGACAAGAAACTAATTAGTTTCTTGTCCTGCAAGTTGAGAAGTGCCCCACCCCTTCTCACTGAGCCTGAACACATAAATTACTGTTTCTACCTTGTGTGCCCATAATGAATCTGGCCCTGCTGCATCCTGCATCTATGAGGTATGGTCACACTAGATCAGGTTTTAAATACGTTAGTCTAGGACCGTTCTGATAGGGGTCACCGTGGAGTGGTAGAACGGCTTCCGTACCTTTTTTGCAAAAAAATGTACTAACTAAGAACCCTGCTGTTGACACTATTTTGCACTTGCTTTTTACTTTTATAGCAGTGATATATATTTTTTGGACGTTTTTTTGCACTCTTTTTTGTGATATATATTCTTGGTGGTGTGAACACGGTTTACAGCCCTGTTCACATTGTGATCTGGCTCAGTATCAGTTTTTCAACCTATATATTAATAGATAAGACATAAAGATACTGTATATATTGATGCTGTTACATAGTGTCTACATGACTTTACATACTAGCAATGTTCATACAGATTTTAGATATATCACTGTGGCCACATCAAACAGCTGATTGGCAAGGATGTCCTATGATCTTATGTTGATAGGATAGACTATCATTTTTGCAGAATCAAAAAATGCCTTAAAGTGATTGTCTGGTTTAAGGAGGTTGTCCAGACTAAAATGATCATTCTGCAGTTACTCAATGTGTGTTGCGAGGATTCCCCGGTTTCTAAGCCAGGAACAGACTGCAATTATCCGATATACATGTTCCCAGCCAGAACCCGACTAGTAGGCATGGCTTGCTCAATACAAGTTTATGGAGTGGGCATGTTCAAACAGTGGGCACATCCATCTACAGTAGTGCGAGCCGCCTTGCTCAATACAAATTGAGTTTTGGCCTGGAAAATGCACATTGCATAATACTGGTCCATTCCCAGCTTAGACACCAGCAAATCCCTACAACGCACAGTGTGTGAGCTTGGAGGATTAATAAGTCTGCAGTCACATCGAGTGACTGCAAAATTATCATTTTAGACCAGACAACATCTTTAAGCTACAAGTGTACAGTCACTCTGTGTGACTGCAGACTTCTGAATTCTCACACTGTTTGCTGTAAAAATTCACAGGTGTTGGTGCCAGGAGTGGCATGTTGGTTCCAGCAAGTATGTGATTTGCATACATGCATTCAGGTGTTGACTAGACTATATCCTGCCTTGCTCACTGCAAGTGTAGTGAACAAGGCCGGATACAGTCTAGTTGTAATGTGTTTCACAGTGTACACATCTCATACTTGCAGTCACATAATCTTCTGCTCCCAGCGCAAGCATTGCAGGATCCTCATAGTGCGCACTGCATGCGCTTTGAGGATTCACAAATCTGTATTCACATAGAGTGACTGCAGACATGTAACTTAAAGAGGACCTGTCATCCCCCGGGTGCTTTCAAAAGTGACAGCACCACTGAATGCAGTGTGTCTGCTGCATTCAGGGAAGCTGTGTACTAAGGCTCTAGTCCCCCTGTACACCGAAGAAAACAGTTTGCAAACCTTGCAGTTAAGAGGTCCCGTGGGTCGGATCTAATTAAGAGGTCCTCGCCACTGGCACAGTCCTCCCGCCTCCTCCTTGTGTGTTCCGTCCCTTCTATGTGTCTGCCACTGCCTCCTCTTGTACTGGGTCTGCCCTCCGCTTCTGCTCCTGCTATATGTGACATCACACAGGCGTGAGTGGAGCCCGGCGGCTTTAAGGCGCAGACTTGGCACCGAGCAGAAGAGGAAGGCAGACCCAGAAGAAGAGGAGGCAGCGGCAGACACATAGAGGGGTCGGAACACACAAGTAGGAGGCAGGGAGGACTGTGCCAACAGCAAGGACCTCTTACTCAGATCCGACCCAGGGGACCTCTTAACTGTAAAGTTTGCAAACTTTTCAGGGTACAAGGGGGCTAGAGCCTTAGTACACAACCTCCCTGAATGCAGCATACATGCTGCATTCAGTGGTGCTTTCACTTATGAAAGCACCAGGACTTGACAGGTCCTCTTTAAGACAGAACAACCTCTTAATGCAAAATCTCAGGAACAAGTTACTGCAAACAACTGAAATCTCTGTACCCCATGTCTCTACTTCTTTGGCGACATCATTAGAAATTCTATGCCTAGGCAGAAACAGAATTCACTTTGACCCATTACCTCTCGCATTCAAAACAACCTCTTAGTATCTTCAAGAACAAGAAGCATGCTAAAATTAAATGTCCATTCTTCTTCATTCAGCTCAATCACTACTACATTGTGAATAAAGACAATGAGAGGTTCATTGGTTTGGGCCATGCTCTTTGACTTGCATATCCCAACCTAACTCCATGCACATCACTAGAATTTTTTTCCAACACACCTTTGTATATTTATTCTTACCTATTGGACATTCTTCTCCAAGTTGCTTCCATCCTGCACAGCAGGCAACACTTGAACCACTGTATTTTCAAAAGAGAGAAAAAATAAATACTGTAAAAACAATAAAAAACAAGCTACATTTCTTTGCACAATTCACATAAAGTGGATTTAAAAGTACATTTGGATTTAAATATTTTCTCATAACAATTCATGCGGTTATTCCTCCTAAACATTTAAATGAATATAAATTGATAGCTGGGTGTTATCTTTTCCTGTGTTGAGAGGGTGTGCTTGCCATTGTCAGTGCGGATTGGGTAGAATGAGATTGTGGGGTAACACACCTCCAACTTATAACATCCAGCTGTCATATTCTTCACTTCTAGGATAACATCAGGAGAGAAGACAGTTCTCTGTAAAAAAGGAGGTACCATCTGTATCCAAGTCTACATGGTTAGTAGGAGTTTTGACTAGTCAACTTTTTAATTTTCTTGCCATTCCCCAGAAGCTTCAACATGCAAATATATAAAATCATAGAATGGTAGAGTTGGAAGGACCTCCTGGGTCATCTTCTCCAACCCCCTGGCTCAAAGCAAATCATCCCAGACAGATGTCTTTCCAGCCTCTGTTTGAAGACGTCCAATGAAGGAGAACTCATTACATCAAATAATGAAATTTCTGGAGTATAGACAATACTAGATGGGCCCTCATACATGCCATTAGTCATACAACACACTACTTTAATATAGGTCTTTCACCCTACCTGATTTATATTGAATTTAACCACAGTACCTCCAACTGCACAATGTAGGTACAGGACCAGTGGCATAACATAAAACTCATGGGCCCCAAAGCAAAAGCTCCAATGGGGCCCCATATTATTGCAAGTTTAAAATGCTATTGGTCTTTTCATATAAGCCAAAGGGACCCCTGCACCTGTTATACTTCCGCTCTTGTAGAGGACTACTATAGTGGTATTAGTGGTGTGATTTGTTGTGTGTATGTCTAGAGTTATTTGTACCCTTGCCCAGAGCTAAGTTATACCCTTGCCCAGAGCTAAGTTATACCCTTGCCCAGAGCTAAGTTATACCCTTGCCCAATGCTAAGTTCTGTTTATTTCATATTTTACCATAGTCTATGCACATTATACATTATATTATATAGATATTGTACTGTATTTCCAAGATCTATTTGTGTCTCATTAACAACATGCTTCCTTGTTCGTATTCTGTTTTCACAGGTTGCACACCGAAATCAACACAAATTCTGATTTATGTTAATCTTGTTGTAAACGTTTTTGAGACCTCAATACCAACTGGTCACATCTGTATGGCACAGCTCATCTCATCACTGGTGTCGGCCAGGTGCATCCCTTCTTGGTCTGTGTTTCCTGCTCTACAGGAACACGTCCAGCAGGACAACCTATCAGCCCACAAACCAAAGTCTGTGACTAGCAATGAGATGTAGATCAGATATATATTTATTCCTTGGCACTTCCTCCAATACATGAGAAAGAATTCTGTACCTACTTAATGTTTAAAACCTGCCAAGCTTTTCTCCAAATGCAAGAAAATAGTACTTCTGGCAACAGCTGCAATGCAGAGTCTATCGATCCCAAACTAAAGAATTATTGGTGTGTAACCAGCTGCAGTAATCCTTCCAAGTACTGAGCTGTATATGTGCTAAATGCTAAACATTTTGTAGAAAGAAATCTGTTTTCCTTTTACATGATGAGGTTGCATATTTTAGCACAATGTTCATTTTTGCAGAAAGCTCCTTTCAATTTAAGTCAGGAAAAAATGACTATAAAATCCTCAGAGAGTATGCAACTTTCTGCCAAAATGTCAGTGATACATCCACTATTTAATATTTCTTCTATCATCATCATTTTTTACGAAATCCTTTATATACTCTAATAATACTTATTCAAGTGAATAGCAATGCACAACTTAACAGGACAGGTCAACTCAAAAGAAGAAATTACTCCAAATAGGCCATAGCAGTACGTGGATGGGTAGGGGGACTTGCTAGTCATATTCAATATCTCTTCTCTGCAGGCTTTCAATAGCCTGGATACGATAGTTTCATAATTTTAGGGTTGAAGTTAGACTTAGGCCCATCGAGTTCAACACATAGCCTAACATGTTGATCCAGAAGAAGGCAAAAAAAAAAAAAAACATGTGGCATACACTAAGTTCGACATTAGGGGAACAATGTCTTCCTGGCTCCACATGCGACAATCAGACTAGTTCCCTGGGTCAATGCCCTATCAAAGAATCTAGTATATATAACTGGTAATATTATAATTTTCAAGAAAGGCATCCAGGCCCTTCTTAAATGTTAGTAGTGACTCACTCATTACAACATCATGTGGCAGAGAGTTCCATAGTCTCACTGCTCTTACAGTAAAGAATCCGCATCTGTGATTATGATTAAACCTTCCTTCCTCTCTATGCAGGTACCTGTAAATTAAGACAAATGGTTTCTAATACTCAAGACAATTGTAGGAAATCTGAATTTCTCTTTCGCTCTTCATTTTAAACAATCTAGTTTGAAACTGCTCAGTTTTCTAATGTTGATTAGATCCATCTGTTCGGCTGTCCAGCTCCACCACTAATAAGCTTACCAAAGAGCTCAAAGCACAGGGGCAGGATAGTCAGGCTCGAGTTCGGGACTAGGCCTTAGCACAACCCAGGGCCCACAGCATCTTGTACCCCAGCCGGCTCCTCAATTGAAAAGTTCACTTTGTGATTACCCCCGGTGAGGGTCAAAGTACACAAACAGCCCATTTCTTTTACAAACATTCTTTTACTTGCAATATCACATGACTCCCACTGAACTGAGACATCATGGGCACAATTCTTGAACGTTATATATTTCAGGAAAATGACTTTGTTAGAATTTGGTGCAGACCGCTCCCATTGATCTGGCATCTCAGCACTCTGGTGCCGTCCTTCCCACACCATTGTGCTTTGCCTCAAATTCATATAGTCTCTCCACAGCATCCGCTCTATCCCACTCACAGGAAACTGTGCAGAAGACCAAACAGGGCTGCCGATAAACAAAGGTTCCTTCGATGCAAGCACGCTGATGACTCATTCGGCCATATCAGAGTAGAAGCGTTCTTTACATTAGAGCTGAAAGGCTGGTGTCTTCAACATAGCAGATTTATACCTCAAGTCCGATGATTTGGAAAGCCACCAGGGTTGAGACGCTGCCAGCTTGAAGCTCCATATAACACCTAAGTATACAGTGGATATGTGTCCAAAAATTGCACAATTTCAAAAGTTGAGAAAACCAAAATGTTTGTCTATGTATTTTCTGAATTGTCATAGCTACTATATTTAGATAACTCCTGTCCATTTTTTCTAAGTATAAGAAATCTGAAGAATCAGGTGCATGATCTATTTGTTCCCTTTGTGAAAATGAATGAGCACCTCCATGATGGCCATATTCACTAATATAGAATATGCACATACAACTTCTTTAAAGTGAACTTTTAAAGAAGAAAATACAATCCAGTCTACAGGAACCATGTTATAAAGCAGGAGGAGCTGAGCAGATTGATAAATATGTTTGTGACTAAATATTCAGTATAACCCATGTTTTAATCTTTTATACCTCTGCTCTTTGTAGGATTTATGGTTCAGTGGGCAGTCCTCTCAATGAATGACTGTGTTACTAGTGCAGGCAGGCAGAGAAAGCGGTCAGTCACTGATAGGACCACCCACTGGACCAAAAACTATACTAAGAACTATAGATCACTCTTCTCAGCTCCTATTGTTCTATAACATGTTGCTGGGAGACTGTGCTCCGTTTTCATGGTGGCAGGTTCCTTTTGGGGTATGTTCTTACAATCAGGGTATGTTGATTTCTAGATGCAGTGTGTCCTTCTCTTCAAAGATGCCAGTGCTATCTGTGGGAGAAAGCATCTATGCCCACAATCAAGTATCGGGGCGCAGCGGAATTTTGATGTGTTCTCTTGCCAAAAACACTCATGTATCTGCAAGCATAAGTTGACATGCTACGGCTCGGGAAACAGGGCCACATGTCTGTTTACGCTGCATAAATAAAGAGCACAGTAGGCATGAGATTACTATAAATCCACAGTGCTTGTACTGTAGAACGTTGAGTTTTACATACACTACGTCCAAAATGCTGATAACAATGATCGTGGGCATGCAGCATAAGACCAGAAAAACCCCTTCTAGGGGTACCAAACTTTATTTTTTGAATACAATATGATCATTATTAGACTTCCATGTGCTTGGTGAGGACCAGAAGATTCTTTATATCCAAGACTGCAAAACTGCGGATCTGAAATAACATATTCTTTCTTTTTCAATTCACCAAATGAGTCCTTTAGATGTTTGCCGTTTAAAGATTTACACATGGAAAGTATCATTTACAACTTGGTAAATAGCCAAACTGCCACAGGCTGATGGGGTTCTGCACAGCTCACATGGAAAATACTGAACAGATTCTGCACAATCATGGACAGAGAAGGAACACGTGGCTGTTGCCAATAAGTCATAACTTGTAATTTTGCTCTATACACTGAATGAGATCTTGATGATCTGTAAAACATATATTTTTCTTCTTTTTATGTATGTTAATTAAAAATACCCAGTAGATTTTAAGCAGTAAAAAGAAAAAGCAAACACAATAAAATATAATGTGTAGCAGCCCTTGTAATGTGTTCTCTCATTCTTCAGTGCTTTTATTGCTATGAAAAGCCAGAACTTTAGGGATGCATTGAACGGCATACCTAAGCAGCAGTAAAGGAGACATTTAATAAAATAAGACTAAAGCAGGATATTTATCTAAAGCTATGTTCACATCACGTATGTACTCCAGAAATCCTGACATACAAACTCAACATGTTCATATGGTTACATTTACCTGAAAATAAATGTCATTTTAGTCTGCATCTCACCATCATATATCAGTATAGAATAGTAAAACTCTGCAATACCAAACAAGAGTATACACTGCAAACATATATTTAGTAATGTATCTATTTTTACAATGGGACTTTATAGGTTGCAGAAGACACTGAACGGCATCAAGTCAGGGGTACCTCATATAAGATGCCTTTGATAAAAACAGAGAATAAGGGTACATTCCCTCAATCTCGAGACACTGCATCCCGGATGCAGCCTCTTGTCTCCTGCAGAGAGATGTGAGTGTTCTCAGCAGGGGAATACACTCTACGTGGCCACAATCTGCATTCTGGGCGCAACAGATTTTCACACTAGCTTCTCCGCAAGCATAAATTGACATGCTGCGACTCGGAAAGCCACAGCACATGTCAGTTTATGGAGGGTCTAAAAGAAGCAGAGTGGGCAGGGGATGTCTATAAATCCATCCACTGTGCTGGTACTGTACATTGCAGCATTTTGGATGGAGCAAAAACATGCTGCGTCCAAAACGCTGCTAATCCTGATCGTAGGCACACAGCCTAAGACAGTGATGGCGAACCTATGACACGCGTGTCAGCACTGACACGCGTAGCCATTTTCAGTGACACGCGGCCGCCGGAGAAACTAGACTCGCTATTTGGATAAAAACCACAGACACAGACACAGCAGCAAAAAACTGTTGCGAGTCGGGTTTCCAAAACGGCAATGCGAGCGCTTTCCGAGACATCTGCGATTTGTAAATCTCACAC